>PVIJ01017766.1:0-28412 GCA_004024925.1 Scalopus aquaticus | reverse complement strand
CCTATATTTTCTTCTATACATTTTATGGTTTCTGGTCTTACATCCAGGTCTTTTATCCATTTTGAGTTGACTTTTGTGCAGGGTGTTAGGTAGTAGTCTAGCTTCATTTTTTTGCATGTGGCTGTCCAGTTTTCCCAGCACCATTTATTGAATAGACTGTCCTTGTTCCACTGCATTTTCTTTGCTCCTTTGTCAAAGAATAATTAAAACAGCATGGTACTGGAACAAAAACAGACAGAAAGACCAATGGAACTGAATAGAATACCCCGAATTAAAGCCACATATCTATGGACAGGCATTTAATGTCCCAAGGCTGTGAGCCTGTCTGGAGACACTCGGCTCATATTTTTCTTTCTTATCCCACTGTCTTAGCACAGATCTTGGCACAGAAAGAGGCTTCATAAATATTTGTTGAATAAAAGACACATTTGGTGCTTGTAGTAGTAAATTGTTTCCAAAATGAAAAGGAAGTTTTCTAGAAAGGAATTATCTGATGTGAATGGACACTTTGGAACTGACTTGCTTGTTGAGTCAAATGCAGAAACCAGGGTGACTGGGCTCCAGAGAAGTTATTTCCCCTTAACAGCCAGTGCCCCAGACAGTGTCCAAGATGTTGGAACTCAAGTCTGGCTTTTCCCGGTACAAAACTAATATTTGAAAACAGCGGTTCTAGTTCCCAGCAATTAAACACGCACACCCCCTCTCCGGACTTCCTTATGAATGAAACTTCGCTTTTCATTGTGTTTCTTTTATTCATCCTGGTCTCCTACTTGCCATGTGATTCAGATTACAGCGTTATTAATAATGCATCTCTCTTAGCCTTTATCCCGGGAGCAGGCCTTCCTCTGAGCTAGTCTCGGTGTTGCTCGGGTTGAACAATGGCAGGTAAGGCCCTTCCTCCCCCAGGAGCTGAGCCAGCAGCACAATGCCTGGATCGCGTGTCCCGTGGCCGTGGCCGCAGAGGAGGGCGCAGGCCGAGGGCCGCGGGGGTCAGGTGGTGCCTGGCATGACAGATTTCCCCTCATCCATTGCAGCAGCCTCGGAGGTGAGCAGTGAAAGCGCTGAAGGAGACAAAACAGGGTAAGAGAAAGAAGTCCCATGGCCACTTTCCCCTTGGAGAACTAGCCCACCTGGCACACGAAGCTCGGGAACTCTTTCCGTCACGATTTGTTTTCATCTCAAACAAGAAGTTCCCTTTAAAAAAAGAAGTTTAGCTACATCTGCTTGTCAGGTGATGGAAGTATGTCAGTGGTAGCATGAAGAGTTAAAATGGGTGAGGTTTAGGTAAAATTGATTTGAAAGGTGATTGAAAACTACTTGGGGGTCACTCCCCCACCCCACATACATATTTTTGTTTATTGTATTCTTATCAGAAAGGTGTTAAGCAGCAACTGTGAGCTTTAATGCAACTCTGTGTGCTTAATATTAGATTTTTGCCTTGTCATCAATTCTTTTGGTAAAACAAGGTTTGCTCTCTTCTTTCCTTGCACTCCTGCTCTCCCCTGTGTCACCCCCTCTCCCCCCAGACCAGCAGTTCAACCTTCCTTTCCCCTTGCCAGTGAGGGAGACTTCCCTTCCCAGAGGAGCCAGAGGAACCCAGGCTAAGGGGGACCCTAGAGGCAGATGAAGCCATATATTATTAGTCCCTGCGGGGAAGGTGAGGTGCAAGGTCTCTCAGACCTTCTTGCTCTTTCTCAAGTCTTAGAGGAAATAATCTACCTGGTTTTACCTCTCTAGTATCACACATTAGTGTTAACCAGGCCCATGACTTTCAGGGGAAGCGTCAGAGTTCCACTCATGGATAGTGGTGGAAGGAAGGGTTTCTCCTCCCCTTTCTGCCCAGGATCTGAGCTCCCTGCCCCTTCGCCAGCCCTCTGGATGCAGCAGGCTGATGGAAAGCCATGTCAGAGTTATCAGGAGATGACGATGAGATTACAAGGTTTAGGATGGTGGAGCGAGACCAAGGAAACATGTCGCTTTTCTTCCCCTTGTTATAGTCACTGCTTTAAAGTTGATTTATGCATTCATTCTGTTGGCCTGGAAGCTGGGTGGGAAGAAGCTTCCCTGGCAGTCTGTCTTCAGACAGAGGAGATAAGGGAGAATCTAAGGATGGGTCATCAGGAAGCATTTAAAGAAAATTGCTTGCCTTCCCAGAGTAATAGCTTAATGCTCACCAGCCCACTGGCAGACACTGTTCCTCTCTTTTGAGAGTGATAGTAGGATTTTTAAGTGACTACAGATCATGACATGATCACAGAAAAGCTGTTTCTAGAACTGATATGCTTCTTCACATTTGTGACCGGTTCTCCATGGAGGCAATGGGCTTTGTGAGAGGCAGGAGTGCAGGCTCCACTGCTGTGGGTGGTGCTGCCACAGTTGGTGCAAATTTGCCAGGAATAGCCCTTTACAAGCTAACTTGTTTCTTCAAGGGCAGAGGAACCAGATACTTTTGTCATCTTGTCCCACTGCTTCAGAAGGTGGGTCTGCAAATGTTCAGTGGCAGTTACTTCTGCTTCAGAAGTAACTACAGTGTTGCCAAGCCCTCATTGGAAACAGGAAGGATGCTTTCCAGGAGGATATTCAGGCAGGTGGGGACCCCTAAATGGGGAAGCACAAAGACTTTGCTCTCTTTTTCTAACCAGGCTGGAAATGTAGTCATTCTCCACGTGACAGCAAAACTCTCATGTAGAGTGAGAAATAAATCCAGCTATCACATGTCAGTTTTGCCTGGACAAGACCATGTATTTAGTATCTTAGCTGGAGTGTGGCGTGGGTGTATTTTTAAGCAAAAACATTTGCTCTAGTACATTTGTACCTTCTCTTTGCTTTTCTTCAGGAGTGACCTTGGCCCCAGCCCAATCTTTTGCCATACTATATGTGGGTATTCTCTTTGCCTTTTTGGCAAAAAGCCCTTTTAATATCAGAGTAGAAGGGAATGAGGCAAGTTTATCAGACAACAGGATATAAACATAAAGCAAAAAAAAAAGTGATGTCAAAATTCATGATAGAAATTATTAATATTTTCCTAATCTATCTATATTGTTAAGTCTGTAATTCTTTAAAATTTTTATTGATTTTTGTTGTTGTTAGACCAGCAACTAGCAAACAGCAATGATTTTTACTTTCAATAGGCCCAGTGTAAATATTTTTGGCTTTGGGCTTATGGGCAGGAGGTTACTACAAGGTTGGATTAATTTATGGATGCAAAATTCTTAGAAAGAGAATTTGGATAAAGGCTTTTGGCTCACAAATTGGCTGGCCTAGGACCCTGAGACTGGTTAATCTTCCTGGCAAGAAAGGAATCCTGGGTCGATTAAAGGAAAAATGCCGGCTTGCCACTACTCTGTCCCTTTTCTTACTCCTTGTTTCCGTCATTCTCTTTCGGACCTCTCTTCTTCGTTCTTTCTTGCACATTCTCTTCCATCAGTAAATTTCACAAAATAGTGTATATAACTTCACAGATTCAGACACACACTTTGAAAAAGGTCTGAAAATACATATCCCCCGATGTCTTAGCAGTTATCTGAGTAAGCAGATTATATATTATTTCACTTTTCTCTTTCTTACATGTCAAAAATTTTCACTTTTTTTCAGCAAGTATGTATATTTTTCATAAATTTTTAATAAAAAAGAGAAATAGAATACTGAGTAAGAGTCTCAAGATGAAGGTAGAAGGCAACTTTTAAAAAAGGTAAAAAAATGATTTGCATAAAATTATTCCCCACCCCACCCCCTAATACTACCTGTTGGTTCAGGGACAGCGTTTTGTTCACTGTCATAGCCCCAGGCCTGGCACAGTTGTTTTCCAGAGTGGACTTTAATATATGTCTGTGGAATGAATTATTAGAGAAAGCTCTATTATGAAAAAAGACAAATTTGAAGGAGGCAGCTGTTTGGTTCTTCATTTGATGCTATCAAAGATTCAATCTACTTAAAATTCAATGAAAAAAGACAATGGACTAGAATTAAAAATCTCTCATTGAATATAACTTAGGCAGGATCTAACAACTCTCATTTTGAACCCTAGTAATCTTTTATTAGACAGGGTGTTATAGACAGGGATCCAGACTAGTCATCTCTATAGACAAATAAATGTGTTGCATGTATTTTTTGACCCAGATAGGGAATGCTGTTTGGAATCCTAAATACTGGAATTTGGTCGTTCAGTAAAAACATCTATATTAGCTTGTGGGATGTAGGGGAAGCTCCATCCTGCTTGTGTTGACAGACATGTTTCTTTCAAGGGGAATTATTAATGGATTTATCTGGTGCCAAATCTGCTTGTGAGGGAGGAATCTGACCTTACTATCTCCCCATTCCATATAATCTGGGTGTTCAGCCAGCCGGCACTTGAGGTGTCTGCCTGGCTCAGCAAAGTGCCCTTGTAGCTCCCAAACTTCCTGAAGCCACTGTCCATGAGTATCTGATGTGAAGACTGAAGTATCTGATCTGCAAACCACAAAAAATTGAGCAATTTAGGAAAGGCTAGCCTGCTTAAAATGCCCCAGCTATAACTTTAATGGGAGAAATTAAAGCTCTGCCCCTGGGATTTTTCCAGAACCTCCAACTCTAGAGCACAGTACTCTGGGTATTCACTGATAGAGAATTCACACCCATAATTTTTCTCCCCAAATCACTTCTCTAGTTTTCATGTTATACCCAGGACACAATTTTGTCACTTGGATGTTTTTAGAATTTTTTTCTGCTAAGTGATTTGCTTCTAAACGAACAAAAAAAAAGCCGTCTGTAATATTTAACAGAGCTTGTATCAGTGATGATTATTTAAAGACTTGAGATGCAATTTTTATTTACTTGGCAGGATGAAAACAATCTTGTGGGTGAGTAATTTGGGTCCTGTAAAAAGACTGTGGTTGGACTTTTTTTTTAAAAAAAGATTTATTTATTTATGCATACAGGGGTGTGTGAGAAGATCCACCAAAGACAGAGTGGGGAGCAGAACAGGTGGATTGACTGAAATACTCTGCTGAGGGGAGCAGCGGGTGAGGCAGGAGAGATCTGCTGCTCCATGTGGGAAGCTCCCTGCCCGGGGATTGAACCCATGCTGCAGTGGCTCTGCATAGCTTCATAGTGCTGAGACTTAACCCTTTGAGCCACCAGGGAGGCCACGTGGTTGGACTTTTTTTCAGGTGAGGACAAGAAAATATATTGTTGAATGTCACAATAATACGAAAGAAGACTGAAATTTCAACAGGAAAATCCTCAAGCACATTTTATGTGCAGCATCAACTATAATGTGGTTCCTTTTATTTGGGTAAATTGTGGAATGCTGTAGGTCTATAAGCTGCTGTGTCTGAGATCTCATTTGGTACTTGTGGAAATAAGACTGTGAGTGACCTTTCTCCCTAGATGACTATCTGCTGGTATGGACAAGGGTCCTTGTGTATTCCTGCTGCTACTCCGTGTGCCAAACATATCTTCCGCTCAAGCCCATCTGAAAAACCAGAGCCCTCAGAATAGGGACAGATTATTTCAGGAATGCCTTGACCTTCCACAGTGCTTGTGGCCACTTCTAGCCAGCTATAAATGGTGAAAAAGCATCCATTCATCTTTCCTGCCTCCCACATCCTTCTTGTTTCTCCTCATTCAAATGTAAGTTTGTTAAAATGGTTAAAGAATAAGTAAGTAAAAGGAGTACTGCTTCCTGTGTAGAAATTATATGCTTGTTTTGATGAGGACCATTTATTTATTAGATGCTTTGCTGAATGTTATATTATCTTTGCAGTCTGCTGAGCCCCCTTGATTGGATACTGGGAGGAAATTATTTCTTAATGTAATTCTATGCTTAATTTATAGATTTGATGCCTATGTTTTTTTTTTCATTATTTCTGCTAGCTTTTAAAACTCTATTAATACTTTAATTATGAATTTTCTTTGTTCTTATAGCCTAAGGCTATCTGATGGGCAGGCAGAGTTTGATAAATTAAAGAAGGAGATATGGTACACTTACAGAGAAAAAGAGGAAAATAGTAAGAGAAAGCAAACTATTTGGGGGAGTGCCTGCTATCTATTCCCTAATTAAACAAAGATCTGCTTACATCACAGAATGGAGACTTGGCAAGCCTCTGCAATCGCCCTCCCCTTCACCCCCCTTCCATCACAAGAAAACTTTCCAACAGTCATGCACATTTGATATGAAAAAGGAATAAAATGTACAATGTACAGAAATCTGCAGGCCTGTGGACACTGGCCTTGATTCTTATTAATTGGTTACGTGAACTTGGGTAGGTTATTTATTTTCTCTGATTTTCTGTTTCTATATCTCTAGAAGTGTCCACAACAGTATCTCTTTTTCCTGTTATTATAGGGTCGCTATATGGGAGAATGACATAATTGATGTAAAACTACTTGTTAAACTGTAAAGTCTTGTGCAAATATAAGACAATAGCCACATGCTGACAACTCTTGGGCCAAATATTGCACACATATTTTATTTGGCCTCTACCTAATATAGAGCTAATATTTAAAAATAGAATGATTTATATAAAATCTTAGATTTCTGGTTTCATTTGAAAAACCAAGCCGTGTGGCAACTTGGTCTCTGTTTCTGTGTGGCGGCTATTGGCCTCTTAGCCCCCTCACTGGGCCACATGGTTCCCACTGTCTCACTCCCCACCTTCCTGACAGCGCTCTAAAATGTGATGCATCCTTTTTGCTATTGGTGTGGCTTGTCTGATGTCTGTGTGTGTTCGGGTTCATGACCCTTGAGGAATATTAGATAAGCTGCTTTGATTTTGTGACAAAACCATTGGATTTGGAGTGAGAAGATCAGATCCAAAGCCCCAGCTCTGGCATTTTCCATCTGGGGCAACTTGGACAAGTCACTTTACCTTTTTGAATCCTTTTTCTCATGTGTAAAGTGGAAATATGATAACTGCCTTATAAGACTTTAGAAAGGTTTCACACAAGTTAAAGATTTCAGCTTGTAAATAAGAATGAGCAACACACAGATATATGTGCTATTAGATGTACAGTTATTTACTACCACAATGGTAGGCTTAGAACAACCACAAAGTCTCAGTGGTCTCTGGTATTAAGTTTTTATATTTGCTTGAGTTTATAGGTTGGATGCAGGCTCTGCTATTGGTCTTGGCTGCTCTCTCATGTCTGGGCACCTTGGCAGATTCAACTATGCCAAACTCTGTTCTGCTCATGTGTCACATTCTATAGCAGGCTCATCAGGGTTTATTCTCATGGCAGTGTCAGAGGAGTAAGAGAGAGAAAGCAAAACTGTGCTTTTTTCTTAAGCCTTTCTTTGTGTTGGATTTGCTGACCTCCTGTGACCACAGTGAGTTGCCTGGCTGAACCCAGAGCCAAGGGTTGGGAAAGGAAACCTCCTTCCCATTGGAAGTCAATGTAAAGTTGGATAGAAGAAGGTCCAGGGAAGGATGAAGATTTGGAAACAGTTTTGTAATCAATTTACTACCATAAGATAAGCTAATTGCTAGAACAAATAAATTTCCAAAACACACAGTGACTCAAATATGGTACAAGTTTATTTTTCATTCATTTAAGAGTACATGTTGTAGTTGGTGGGTGGTTCTCTTCACAGTGTTCAAGGGTCCAAGCATCTTCCATTCCGTAGCTACATTATCACCTAGGTCTCTTCACTGCCTCCATCAGAGGCCCACAAACTTCTTCCTAAAGAGCCACACAGTAAATATTTTAAACTTTAGGGGCTCTATGATCTTTCTTGCAGCTACTCAGTACTTCCTCTTCTAGTGCAAAAGCAGCCATAGACAACATGAGAATGAATGGGCATGACTAGTTCCAGTAAGGCTTTACTCACAGACAGTGGGCAGAATTTGGCCCAGAACTCATAGTGGGCTGACCCCTGCCCTGGCTCAGAACTCATAGTGGGCTGACCCCTGCCCTAGAGTTACAGGCCAATAGGTATTGGGTTAATCTTATAAGTTAACACAGAAGACAATTTTATCAAATATTTTGCCCCTGGGGTAAGAGGAATTTCCAGCTTTCCAGGCTGTTTCTTTGCCACATGGTACTAAACCAATTCTCAGACACATATTTTTCTGACAGCAGCACCACACTTTAAGATACTAATACTAATTTCTGTGTCAATGAGGGTAGCTTAATTGCTACCAAAAAAAAAAAAAGACCCCAAGATTGTAATGACACAATCATAATAGAAAGGTACACATGTAGCAGCTAAGGCAGATATCCCTGGTGACTTCCCTTCACTTGGATATTCAGGAGTATGAATTTTCTTTTCTCTCTTGGGTCCTTGTCATCCTCTCATTTTTGCCTGCACCTAATGGATAGAAAAGGAAACAGGGTGGAGAGAACATATCTATTCCTTAGAAGTTGTGGTCATAAATGCCACACATTACTTCTCATTTTCCATAGAGGATAATGTAGATATAACTACAGTGGAAGCTGGGAAATCAATTTAAACATATATCCAGATACAATCATATTACTACACAAAGAAAGAATAGTTTGGCATAAATAGCAGTGTTCTTCAAGTCTTACAGAATGATTCTTAAACTACAAGAATCCCTGTGCTTAGTCTGTGCCAGATATGGATTAAGTATGGTATATATTTATGGAAGGAAGAAAAGATGGAAGGAAGGAGGGAAGAACATTCCAGTTCATGTTTATTTACAGACAAACAAGACTATCTTAAAGTATTGTGTCTCCTCTTTGGCATTGGGTCTAATCTTTTCAGTACTAAGTAATTACTTGCATCTCTAAATGGTATGCCACAACTATACAATGTCCTCTTTGACTTTTATAGACTAAGGGGGAAGAGAATTAAACATTATTCACATTAGTTAAGTAATTAACTCATTCATCTTGTCATTTAAATGTAAGGTGGTGGAAGGAACAAGGAAGAAATAATAAATGGGCAACTGGAACACAACATCCTAACTATTTGGGTCAGACTCGGAGTTTCATGTAGTCGGAAGACACTGGGCCTGTGCTTTCCCCTGGCCACCTTTAAAGTGTGTGGGCTTTATTAAGGTCATCTTCATAACAGGACTTGGAAGCGATCCAGACGGCACTCTGCAGGTGCTGCCTGTATCTGGCCAGGGACGAGGCCTCTGAGCAGTTCTCTCTCTGGCTGAGTGAATGACTTTACTCAGTCACCTCTTGCTCCTTCTGCCTTCCTGGTGACCGTGTGGGACTGTTCTATGTACCAATTTCAAGAAATCCTGGCATTTTTACCACTGAGGATCTTATTAAGAGCCCAGAGACTGAGATTAAATCTACCAAATATTTTAAGAAGAAATAAATTCTACACAAACTCTTACAGAAAATGAGACAGAAAGAGTATGTGTGAAGGAATAGTTTAAGCTGGGGTCCCTATACCCATTGGGCTATTTTACTCGCTAAATAATTATTGAACACTTTGAAAAAGAATAGGAAGAAACACTTCCCAACTCATTTAAAGGAACCACTGAATCCAGTACTTCCCTGATACAAAGGAGGTGAAGGATTTACAAGAAAAGATTACAACCCAATATCCTTATGAACACAAAAATCCCCAATAAAAATATTAGCACATCAAATCCAGCAATATTAAAAAAAGAGTACTACATCATAACAAGTGGGGCTTCTCCTGAAAATGCAAGACTGGTTCAATGCTTGGAAATAAGTCAATGTAAGCCACCCTATTAGTAACCTAAAGAAGAAAAAGCACATGATCATTTTGGGGAAAAAAATCTAACACTAATTCATTATAAAACTTACAGCAAACTAGAAAGTGAGGGGAACTTCCTTAACCTTGATAAAGGATGTTTACAAAAGCCTGGAATGTGGCAAAACTAATGAAGACTACTTAGTTCCCAGGCAATGTTGCCGTACAACTGCTTTTTTGGTCCTCGCATGGTCCAGCAGTAAAATCCTAGGCAACACCGTTTCCCAAATTGTGCTTATCAGTTCTGACAAACCAGAGACCAGCAGCTGGAAAGAGCATAAATGCACCAGAAGTGAGCTGTTTCTTACATTGTGTGGCATTGACAGTGGGGCAACACCTCGAGTTTTACCACGATGGCATCATACAGGAATGGGGTGGTGCAAGAACATTGTTAGGTTGGTAAAGAAGCAGTTTGCTGAGCAAGGGCCAAGGCCCTGAGAGCAAGGCTGTGTGGCAGGAAGCTGGCACTTCAGCTGAGCCTGGGTGCCTCCTGGGAACTGCTTCATGCAGGGATACAGCAGGGACCTGGAAATGAGACTGCTGAAAGTCAGGAAGTAGTTGGCAGTTGAGTCAGAGCTGCAGAATCAGCTGTAATGAGAACCTTCAGCTATCAGCACCAAGCAACAAAGCAACAAGGATGGGCTCACTAAAGAGACCAGGGAGAATTTTTTTTAAAAACAAAGGGACTCAGAAATAAAAAGATTTGCTTAATTAACACTACAGCCTGCCGGAGGTTCCAAGCAGCAAAGTCATGAGGAGAAATGTTTTGCGAAAGTTATTCTCTTATGCAAATGGGTACATGTGAATCTCTAGTCAGGTCTTTCTGTTGGGGGGCTTATTTCTGTCATTCAGACTCCCTAGATTATCTTCTTAATGACCTGGAACTTCAGATTTTTCCAGACTGTCCCATAAGTTGTTTCTCAATCTGTTCAGGCAGAAAAAAAGCAAAAAGTTCAACAATGAGGCCAAGCTAGAAGTATTAATTTTGGGGTTCTGGTATTCAGCACACATTCAGTGATGGGTTGTGAGGACTTTCCTGGCTCTACTGGAACTGCTAATGCAATATGTCCAATTAATTGCTTGAAGAATGTGGCAGTTAAAATTTGCCACTAGTTTTGAAGTTGAGCTGTAGTTCTTAGTATGTTCTTAGCAAAGGGAAGTATAGAATGTTGCAGAGAAAAAGAGGCTGTGTGGGAAAGTCTCAGAAACATGCCAGTTTTTTCTAGAAAGAAAAATCACTGGACCTCTTTCTGGCCGATGAAAAAGCCTCAATTCCTTCCTTGGGAATCATAGACTTTAAGGCAGTGAGGTGTGGTGGGGTGTGTCCAGGCCTGGGTTCTGACCTACTTTTGCCCTGTGGGATAATAATCATGGTGGGTTCTGGAATTAGGCAGCTTGGATGCAAAGACTAGATTTGACAGTTTCTTGCTGTGTGACCTTAGGCAACTTTGTTTAACTATCTGTTCCTCTGTCTCCTCATCTATGAGAAGAGATGATATTCGTATCTGGCTACCTTGCAGAGCTGAGGTGAGAATTAAAGGAATTACTATTGCATTGTGTGAAACAGCTGGACTCATACCTGCTCGTGATGGATGTTATGTTGCTGTTACTATCTACAACCTGGGGCCTAGAGCAGCAACCTCTCTGGTACAATTGAGTTTCCTCAATTGTAAAGTCAGAGAAATGGGTTAGGCCACATTTCTCAAAATGCGGTCTGGAGACTTCTACTATGCCTAAGCTAGTTTAAATACACCTGAGCTTGGGGCCTCCCTGGTGGCACAGTGGTGGAGCTGTCGGCAGCGGCGACGCGGAGTTTGATGCCCGGCCAGGGAGATTTCCACATGGCGCAGCAGACCTCTCCTGCCTTGCCTGCTGCTCCCCTCAGCAGTGTGTTTCCGTCGATCTGCCTGTTCTGCTCCCCACTCTGTCTCTGGTGAGCCCTCTCGCCGCCCAGCACCTCTGGTCTGTACCCCAGCTTGTATGCATAAATAAATAAATCTTTAAAAAAAATTTGCTTTCTAAAATAAATAAATAAATAAATATACCTGAGCAATCAGTGTAAATAAAGTCTCTTGAGTTCTGGAAAAGAGCTTCTAAACAATGCTTCCAAGGTGCTTTTATGCATGTTTATGTAATTGTAGCAGTGACTATATAATTCAGTGAACAACAACTGGCATTTGTTACTTTGGGAGGAAAGGAGAAGTTAGGCCAGGAGAGGCACAGGCACTCTGACCAGTGAGTGGAAAGTTGGGGCAGAGGTGGACACAGGTTGTGCCAGTCCTGCAGGTACTGGGGCTAGGACTAGAGCTGGAGGAGCTGCCTTCTTCACAAATGTCCAAACTGGCCATGCATAGGGTAAATGAAAGGATGATTAGGATTTTCTGCCCTCCTGCCATTAGCCTTAGTGGTGGACCCCTGCGGTCCTGCACACGTGCCTGATGGCGGCACCTGCAGTAGGGTGTGGGCGTGCGTGAGTGGGCGCGGCTGTGCCTGGAGCTACTGAGTATATAAGGGCGGCATCACAGAGGCCACAGGGCAGCAGCAGCAGAGAACAGAGCGTGGCAGCAGAGGACCATGAAGCGGGGTGCCGGAGAGAGCCCAAAGAGAGAGGAAAGACCCGCCAGCGGGTGGGAAGACCCCAGCCCCCTGGCCCCCCCTCCCGGGACCTCACTACAAATACTGTACAAAGAACATTAAAATTTAGCCTGAAAAAGCCGCCAAGGGCTCCAGGACTCCTCCTTTACCCATCTGCCCGGGTCATAGAGAACCTGCCCCATGCCCTCCTGCTACACCCTGTGTAGGGTAAATGGAAGTGATCAGGTTTTTTCTTCTCTCCTGCCATTAGCATCAATGACTGACACCTGTGGACTTACACGAGTGCCTGATGGTGACACCTGGAGTAGGGCGTGGGCGTGCGTGAGTGGGCGCACCTGAGAGGGAGACTGGGCGTATAAGGACAGGGTGGCAAGGGGTCAGGCAGCAGAGCGAAGTAGAGCCCAGCACAGAGACCGTCAGAGAACGCCAGAGAGCCCAGAAAGAGTGAAGCTTCTCCGGGGGCTAGGAGGCCTGCCAGCCTCCCGGCCCCCAGGCCTCCCTGCCTGCCCTGCTCCTGGTGCCTCACCACAAATGGTGTAGAAAGATCATCAAAAGCCTGAAAAAGCCACTGAGGGCTCCAGGACTACTTTACCTGCCTGCCCGGATCATAGAAAAACTGCTCCGTGCCTTGCTGGTGCTGCACCATGGATTTGCTTGAAAAAAGGCCCCTTCTCAGTTGTACGGTCTCAGGGTAAGCTGTTGAATCTTTGCAACAACACGTGTTAAAAAAAACCTCTTGTTGGAAATCAGACTAATTGCTTCATCTTCTGTGTTCCCATTCACATGATTTCTATCCTCTTGTAATTTGCATCCTAAATGTATTGTAATGAGTGTGTGTGTGTGTGTGTGTGTGTGTGTGTGTGTGTGTGTGTGTGTGTGTCTGCTGGGAACACCAAGCTCCTTAAATTCAGGGTGAGTGCCTTACTCATCTCAGTACTTTTATTTTTCCTCTCCCCTCATCCTTAGCATTTAGCACAGTGATTTGCATGTGGTCATCCTTTTATGAATGTTTGTTGAGTGAATCAGCAGAAGACCCAGTTTGAACCAAGTCCCTGCAGTGGCGTTTACACGTCTATGTTCCCAGAGGGTGTGCGCTGTAACTGATGAGACTCACAGGCACAAAGGCAGTGGAAAAAACCTGCCTCCATCACAAAAGCCTTTGCAATCTTAATATAGTGAATGATATAAATCTTAATTAGTAGCAGGAAAAAGTGATGATGTATCAAGGTTCTCAAAATGTCAGCTGGTGGCTGGGCAGTTAATTCATTTATAGCCACTAACCATTGCACTGTGATACTGAAACCAATACTCCTAATTAAAGGTGTAATGACAATCGGCCAGATCTCTGTTAATTGACTCTTAATACTCCAATGACTTGTTTTTATGCCAGTTGAATTTAATCGAAAGGGGTCACATAGTACTATAAGGTTTATAATTTTAAAAGTATTTGCATTTGTTAGCTTTTAGGTGCATCATTTTCAGAAATCTAAGTGAAAGAGTGCCTATGCTTATATGAACTTTATTTTGTCATTAAAGCTTTTAGAAAGTAAAGTTGATTCTTGCTGACAAATAGATTTAAATATTTCATCAACGAGAAATTTTACTGTACCTTAGATATAACTTGATATTTTCTTTATCCTCTTTTGGGAAAAAAAAACTTAGGCTTTTTCCCTCTAATTTGAGAAAAACTTTTAGTTGATGTCTGGCCCCCTTTTTCATTGTTCTGTTTTTCCCTATCATTGACAAGTTTTGGGGGGAAAGTGGTTCATATATCCTGTGTTCTTCACCCCTTCTGTTCTAGTGCTTAACATCTTTGAAGGCCACTGTCAGCCTCACTAGCTAAGTTAAATGACTTTTTCCTGCTCCTGTCTTCCAGTAGCCTATTCCACTATGAATCACTCTTTCTTTGAAACTCTGTCCCCCTAGCCTACGATTCCCACTAAACTGTCAAAGTATTTTCTGAAAGGGGGCTAACATAGCCAGCAGGATAAGAGGATGGGGACCTAGAGGACTAAGGAGGGTGAGAACACAAGGAAAAGGCCAATGGCTAGTAGGTTAGAACATTCAGCTTAAGAGGCAATGGAAGATTGCCATTCAATTCCGGCACCATGCCAGTATTTAAACAGGGCTCAGGGTGGAAGTACATCTCTAAGGGGGATGTGCAGACATGAGACTTTTAGGGCATTTGAAGAGCCCAGTACAGTGGCAGTCATATTACCATTTCTTTAGTATTTTTTCTTCCCCATATCCATGTTCTCTAGATGTGAACTAATCTCCAGACTCTGGGTTCCACACCTCCAGCAGCTTCAGGACACTGAGTGGAAAGCTTTCTCCTTATCAGACACTGTGCTGAAACCCTGATTTATATCATCTCAGTTACTGTAATTGTTCCTGTAACAGATGAGAGACACAGAGATTGTGTAACTTGCCCAGAGTCACACTGTCAGATTTAACCCAAGTTTGATTGAATTCAAGGAGCTTGTAGTTGTTTTGTTTTTTTTTTAAGATTTTTATTTATACATGCAAGAAATGAGTATAGGCCAGAGGTGCAGGCGGGGTGAGAGGATTCATAGAGACAAAGTGGGGAGCAGAATAGGCAGATCTACTGAAATACACTGCTGAGGGGAGCAGTGGGTGAGGCAGGAGAGGTCTGCTGCACCATGTGGGAATCTCCCCGGCTGGGGATCAAACTCATGCTGCACTGGCTGCTGATAGCTTCCTAGTGCTGAGACTTAACCCCTTGTGCCACCAGGGAGGCCCAAGGAGCTCATACTTTTCAAGTCCACATTTAGACTCATCTTCCTTGGCCTGGTCCTCTCTGGAGAAAGCTCACAAATAAATTCCAATTTCTCTTTGACTTCTTTTGTTATTACCTTTATTTTTTTCTTAAATTGACTGAATAGTAATAATTTTTGTTTTTAATACTAAATTCATATTGAATAAAAAAAATTCGGAAATAGTGCTTGAAACCATTTCAAGGACACAATGTCACTCAAATTTTAATGACTAGGGCAAAATATTATACATGATTACTCTTCATTTACATAATAGCATAGTTGTACTGTATACCTCTTACCACCTTTAACCCCACCTCTTTATCCTCCATGCTCACCCATATTCTACCAGTCATTACTTTGTCCTGTTCATTATTCCTTCACCTCTTCTCCTTCCACCATTGCTCTGACTCAAAGAAGGCACCTAATTCCAGGAGGCACCTTCTTCGCTGGTTGTCCCTTGCAGGACATAGCCCAGTGGTGAGCAGCACAGACTCCGGAGCCAGACGCGTCTGTGAGTACTGGCTCCACTTCTTGCTAGCTGTGTGGCTGCAGGCAAGTGACTCTAACTTCTGTGCTTTAACTTCCTACTATTTACCTTGAAGGGTTGTCATGAGGACTGAGTCAATATTTATAAAGAATTGTGAATTGTATTACAAAATGCTAGCCAGTATGTAAAAATAATGGTCTAAAGGGCCTCCCTGGTGGCACAATGGGTTGAACAGCAACACTCTGAAGCTATCCTCAGCCACTGCAGCATGAGTTTGATCCCCAGCCAGGGAGCTTCCCACATGGTGCAGCAGACCTCTCCTGCCTAGCCTGCTGCTCCCTTCAGGCAGTGCACTTCAGTAGATCTGCCTGTTCTGCTCCCCACCCTGTCTCTGGTGAATCCTCTCACCACCCCACACCTCTGACCTACACCCCAGTTCTTGTATGCATAAATAAATCTTTTAAAAAATATTAATGGCCTAAAAATGCTGATTTTGGTATTCTCTTAAGACACCTCTTAACTCTGAAGAATTCAAAGCCAGTGTTATCCCAAAATATTTGCCCTGCCTCACCTACTGTTTTCCCAGGGAAGCCTGCAGGCCCTAGTCTGATCAGACATACCTTGTGCTTTTTAGGTCCTATCCACCATACCTGATACTCTTCCTGCCCTTCCCTCTCCTTCCCCATCTTCCAGGCCCCTCCAAGATTACCCTCTTCCAGGGAATCTCCCTAGTCAACAGTGGTGGCCCCAATGTGAGATTTAGGGTTTGTCACACTCAATTTGCAATTGTGACCTGCCATGCAAAATTTCTTATATTGTGTTTCTTGTTCATTTTTAAAAAAATATGTCACAACACTTAGGCCTCATAACACAACTTAATTATATTTCATGGGAATAGAGACCCTGCCTTTTACTTCTATTTCCTGAGTTCTGGGCTATCTTTTTTTAAATTGTGGTAACACTGTTTAATATCACTCTTTGTTTTCCAGAAGTATAGGATCGATCCATTTAGGTGTTGTTACCATACCATATTCACCACCAAACACCCAGTCCTCTACCATAGTCAACTGTGTTACTGGGATAATCTTGGGTCCTCAGAGAAGTCTTGATGCATTTTTGCTTAGAAAAAATGTGTCATGACTTTTCCGACAACCCAGTATCTTGCACTCCATTACTGTGAACATTAGTTGATTCAATTATAAAACACTTAAAACAAAGACAGCTATTGTTAGGTTAAGAAATAACAAACTTAATTATTACTTGGTTTCTTAGTGAAATCTTTGTTTTATCTTTAAAACTTGAAGTCTCTAGCAATCCATTTGTTCTATTTGGCACTTTAGACAAAAAATGTTAGCGTTATACCACTTTATTATTTCCTTGAGGTATTGAGTGTTGTCTAAATAGAATATTGTTTAGCTGAATTATTTACGTTTGAATACTTTAATGTATAGAGGCTCTTAATTTTTAAAAATGTGGTCAAAGTCAAATGAAAAGACTACAACTTACCACGTAATATAATTTTAAGATTATATATAAGTTCAAGAAACCTCAGCATCATTGAGTTCTCCTTGCCTTTGGAAGGAACCAATAATCTACAACCTTCCCATCAAGTCTATGAGTTGCTTCTTTCCTTGCTTCGTCTCAGCTTCCTCCAATAACTGTCCTAATTTTCAATATCTTTTCACTAGTATGATTTTATCATTTTAAGATATCTCAAATTCTTATTAAAGGCAGAGTGGAAAGAGAGGAGGAAATGGGGAAAAAACAAATATAGTTATTTCTATGTCTAGTACAAATATCTAATATTGCAGGTAAGGACTAAAGAAGCTTCCTAGTATAAGACATTTAGTTCATCTTAATTTCTTCTTTGTGCTGAAAAATTCTAGATTCTTGGGTTTTTTCAAGAACTTATTCTCTATGACATTAATTTGGGACTCCTTAGTCCTCTCTAGTTTCACAATACATTATTAAATGGAGTTTCTGATGCTAAGTGCTTTTTCTAAATCAAACATACTTCACTGGAATTTATTCTTCTTCCTTTTCTTTTATTGTGAAGATGAATTGTAGAAGGACTAAGAATAAAAACTCTTCTGGTTTTGTTCATTCTTCTAGGTCCACATGCATGTGTGCAGTCTTATCTCAAAAGACCAGACTTTAGCTAGTATTGGTAAGAGATGTCTAATCTCCCGTCCTGGACTGGGGGTTGGGATCTAGGAGCCAGAGAAGTGAAAACATGGCTTAGGGCATGACAATCTCAAAGGCCATTTGTTGCAGTGGCCACCTGTTGCTTTTGCGCATTTAGTATCCTCTCTCCTTTCATCAGGGAGTACAAGTCTCATTTCCTATGGGGAGTCCCTTCCCCTGCACTTCAGTGGGACAGACCCTGCCCCCATCTCACAGGAGTGGGTATTGACTCGGGCCTGGCCAGTCAAAGAGCTCCATGTCCCGATTCATAGTGACTGGTTAAGGGCTGGACACATGACCCAAGTCAGATCAGTCAGAGTCCTCCCTGGGACATTTCTTTGGAGCTGTTTGTCCTCTGGGGGTGATGAGGGTAGGGGTGCTATGGACTGTACACCTTCGGTTGCCAGGCATCACCTGATTTTTCATGTAGACAGAGACTGTTAGAAAGCTGAAAAGAGAGAGAACTTCGATCAAAGCCTTTGAATGATAACTGAAATCATTCTATCCATGGGTATTTCTAGAATGTGAGCCAAAACATTGCCTTTTAAAAAGCTAGTTTGGAAAAAGCTAGTGGAAATTATGTTTTTGTCACTTATAAATGGTGTTTTGACTAATACACTGCTTGTTTTATACACTGAGGGCACTGAGAGCCAGAGAGCTGAAGTGACTACAGTAGCCTCTTAATTGAGCATTTTTGCCATCAGGTTTTGATTGCTTCCTATCCCCCACTTTCAGACCACTGCCTCCCCCCACCCCTTTCTCTATAATGCCAGACTGATCTTTCTCAAGCACACATTTGATGTGTCCTTGTGCTCTTTATATAACTCTTGGGTGACTCTACAGCTGCTTGTGCTGAATATACTTGAGCTTCCTGGCTTGGCTCCTAAAACCCTTCGAACTGGGTGTGCCAATGTCCCTACACTCCTGCCTCCTCTCTTTGATATCTATGTTCTTACTATGCCAAAGCACTTGTGGTTCTGCAAGATTGTAATGCCATTTTATGCTTTCTTTTGCCACCAAGAATTCCCTCTGTCTTGTATCCCCTTTATGTCTTGTGCTTGTATTTATCCCTCGAAATGAACCCAATTAAAAAAAAATCACCCAGTCAATATCCCTTTCCCTGTAGGGCTTAGTACCTAATTTGAATTCAAGTAACTTCCCTGAGATGATTCAGCGAGAGCCAGCAGTAGAACCAGTGCCCTGACTTCCAGCCCAGTCCTCTTCTGCTTCACAAGGATCTTGAGCTGGAAGAGGTTGAGTAGTTGCTTAAGTCTGTACTGTTCACTAAAGTGCCTTAGTCACACTGGATTTGTACCAGCTATTCCCTCCCCTGGCATCTGGGATGGGCGCAGCAACTTCACTGCTGGATCTTTAATGTGCCACCATTTGTGTGCTCTCTTTCAGGTTACACTAGTGGCATATAGTGATTGATGCTACTAATTTTTTTCTAATCGGTTCTTATATACTGGTAGCTCCTGGCTCTAAAGCACCTGGCCTGCTAACTGCATAGTAAATAGCAGTAAATATGCTTACTGCTTAAGTCTTAATGGACTAGTTGTATAAAATTGCTTTTGTAAAATCAAGATTTTATTAATAACATCAGGACAGGTGCTTGGTTCCCACTCCCTCCCAATTAAATGAGAATTGCTGAGGGTGAAGTCAGGTCTTATGTTTTTAAAAGTTCCTGTGATGATTCCACTATGCAGCCAGTGCTGAGAACCAATGAGTTTGTCAGTTTCTCCTCGAGGGAATGTCTGGGCAGGATTTATAAAATTTTGAGCTATGGACAAAAATAAAGTTGTAAGAAGTTGTAACTTGTTCTGAGAGAGTTATAAAATATATTTACTTTTTTTTAACTGCTAAGGCCAAATATTTTCTATACCCTAAACACTGTTTTCTTAATTTTCATATTTTTTTTTCTTATTAAAGTATCATAAAGTGATGCCTTATTGCCAGGGAACCCTGGAGGAGTTCACCTAGTTAGTTAACCTTTCTGAAGACTGTTCTACTTGATCACACTTTGTGTTCTTGGTGCTCCTCTTTCCTGCAGTGGGAGAATATAAAAAGTTCTATAAAAAGATCTCTTGGCTTCTTCTGGCTCTTCCCTTTGTCTCTTTCTAGGGTGTCATTGGCCTGTACGTTCTTATCTAAATGCATCAACTAAACTCGTTTTATTTCTGCTTCTAACTCCTCCTAAGTAATGATTTCCCCTTCTGGTTAAGAAAACCATACAATGGCATTCAGAATTTAAAAAACAGAAGGTCATCCTTGTTTAGTTTTGCTTTATGCCTGGTGTATACAACATCAGGTTTAGCATATTTAGAGTACATAGGGCTTGGCGAGTGGCAGAAGGGCTTTCCTTGCTGGGAACCATGTACAGAAAACCAGATACCACAGCACTGTAACTGCAATCTTGGCCCCTTGGGCTCCCCTTCCCCCAACCCCAGGCCCCTGGGCCCTGGCAGCAGCAGCAGTCACAACAATGGCAGCATCCAGTAGCCCCCCTGGGCTCCCACCACAGCAGTGGCCTGGTGCCCTGTGAGTGACCAGTGAGAGGCCATGGGAGGCTCCCTGGAGGAGCCCTATTAGCTTTTATATGATTTATAGAGAAAGCCGGCATAGGGCCAAGTTTAGGCCTAGTTCACAGAAGTATGTTGCACACATATGACTACATATCAAGGTTAAATTATTATTTACTGCTTTCCCCACATGTGGACTGCATCTCAAGGCCACATGTTATCTATTAGGCCACCTGAGCTGGAAGGTCACGGTGAGAAATAGCCCTAGAAACTGAGAAACTCTGTTTTCCCATGGGCCCTATAATAGGGCTTCTGATATTCACAACCGTCTAATTCCAAATCTAATACTGTATCCATTATGTCCAGTTAACACTGAATAATTATTGCACCTTTTTCTTTGGCCAATATTGTCAACTCAATGTGTGTTATACCCATGTAACTTCTAAATTCAATTGTGTAATGAAAGTTAATTTAGAGGTAGAAACTTGGCATTAATTGCCCTTTAGTATGAGTTCTACTATAACCTCTCATTTTCTACAGATTTCAAACATGATTTGGTGACTCCTGGCTATGAAGATTTCACCTAGGAGGTAATTAAGAATCAGCGATGAGGAGAAATCCTTCCCATTATTTTGAATCGGGTTGCCACTTAAACTGAGTAGAACAGGTTTTCAACTAGCCCTGCTAATGTTTAACAGTATTGGTTAACAAAGAAGGTCCACTGTTTACTGTCCATCCTTAACTTTTTGGGTGAAAGAAATCTTCTCTACACTTAATTTAATAGTAATTAGCCACATGTTAGTATAATAAAAATTAGCATGTATTTTTGTCCTCTTTGAATGTGTAGGTGAAAGGAGTTGACACACTTTTAATTGATGCTGACTATAGTTTGGGAGGTAAATGCTTTAAGTTTGATCTCTCTTCTAAGCCTCATAATAACAAATGAAGTAGGTACTAGGGCCCCATTTTACAATTAAAAAATTCAGGCTCAGATGGTTTGGGATTACTGGCCAAGGTGAGAAAGCTAGTAAGTAGCCAAAGTCAGGATTCAAACACTGGACTCCCAGTTAGTATATGCTGCCTCTCCATGTTACTGCTTGATGCTAAAGGCAAGCCATAATTTTGGAAGGGGTGGTAAACAGACAAATTTCCTTCCCTCAAAATACCCATATCCTAATCCTTGGAACCTGTGTTGTATTACCTTAATGGTTACAGATTGATGAAATTAAGGATCTTGACATGGGATGATTACCCTGGATTATTTAGGTGGGCCTGATGTAATCCTAAATATCCTTATTAAAGAAACAGAGAGGCAGGACAGTCTTGGGTCAAAGTTAGAAAGTGGTTTGAAGATATTAACACTATTTTGAAGATGAAGAAGGGAACACAAACTAAGGAATACAGGTAACCTCTAGAAGCTGCAAAAGACAGCACATACATTCTCCATTAGAGCCTCAAAAAAACCCAAAAAACAAAAATCTGCAGCCCTATTAACACCCCTAAGCTACCCCAATAATCTATTTCAGACTTCTGATCTCCACAATTGTAAAGTAATAATTTTGTTTTGTTTGATGCTTAGTGTTAGGTTTGTGTTAATTTACAGCAGCAATAGGAAACTAATATAGAAGAGTTAAGACATAACTTGTTTTGACACTTTCAAGAAATTTAATTCTTTCTTTTAATAGCTTGTATGACTAATACCAAATTAAAATATGCTTGCATTATAAGAGTTTTAGTATTATAGAAGAAATTCAACATTGTCAAGGATTTTCTACAGAAATAGCAATCAATAACAAAGTAGGTGGCATTAAAATTAATAGCGTAGGGCCTCCCTGGTGGTGCAGCGGTTAAGCGCTGTGCTGTGGAGCTGTCGGCAGTGGCAACGCCAATTCGACGCCCAGCCAGGGAGATTCCCACATGGTGTGGTGGAGCTCTCCTGCCTCGCCTGCTGCTCCCCTCAGCAGTGCATTTCAGTCGATTTGCCTGTTCTGCTTCCCACACTGTCTCTCGTCGCCCCACGTCCCTGGCCTGTACCCCAGCTAGTATACATAAAAAGATCTTTAAAAAAAAATTTACAGAGTCCCCAGATACTCTGGTAATTTATCATTTTCTCTACTCTTGTGGACATTATTTGACTTACTGTCTTAATTCACAATATTTATTACATTTATTCATGATCCGTTTACCAGTGATCAGGTGTTTACTATGCAGCAATGATATACAGGTGTGTTTGTAAGGGGGTAAGTAAGTGGATCGGTAAACAGATACATACAAATTGTGTGGTACCCCAAGTTCTGACAGGCAGATTTTCATTCACTTGAAAACCTGGAATTAAGTGGATGTATAAATGTTTAAAAGTTTATCAGGTATCTGATTACAGGAGAATATAAATAATTCAATATAGGAAATTATCCCTTTAGAGTTGATAGAAGTAGCAAGTAATGTAACTTTAATATAATAGAAATGAGGAATTTCAATTTTATACTAAATTGCTTTGATGATTAATCTTTTATCAAAAAAATTAGAACTCCTGCCAGAGGAAGAGTGCTCTGACGTCTATTAGATCTTATAAAAGTTTGATTTATTTCTTTTCTATCAGAGTTCATTTTGAAAGTTAGGAGAATATCTTGATGTTAAGTGATAGGAAAAAATCATTCGTGCAACATAATGACCCAGTTGGAATTCAAATTGCAATCAAACTGCAAAGCAGCTCAGTTATCATTAGACTTGCTTAGATGGAGACTGAAGGTTGGCCCTGAGTCTGGAAGGGGCTGTTTAGGGCTTAGATTAATGGAGAAATTAATTTACATCTGACTTGGTCTAAGAGTGCTATTCTAAGAGTCCAGTCATTTAGATAACCTCCCTGAGTCTCTATTTTTCTATTAAAATGAGAAGGATATGTTCTATTTCTTTCAATTGCTAAAACAGTATTTGAGTGAATCATAGTTCTACTGGTATTTCTCCTCCCCCTCAGATTTGTCATAATAAACTTATCAGTTAATTATCAGTAAAGTGCTCAATCTAGTTGATGTATATTGATGGAGCACCTGCCATTTTTAAAGACTTTGCCAGATGTGGTTGAAGACTATGAATAAATATGAGACACAGAGGACCCATCTTTTGTGTGAATTACAAAATGCCATACAATATGGTAAATGACTGCGCCTTTGTGATCATCAGAAAAATTATCTTTTTGCTGGGTAGATGAAGGCCCACAGCAGGGTAGAGCATGCTGGTGAGTAGAGCATGGGCTCCATTTAAGCTCCCACTTGTCTCCTTGCTGGGTGATTTTGGGCAATGCACAGCCTCTCCAGTCATATTTGGCCAACAGGGCAAGATCAGTCCTTTTGTAACCTAGTTGAGAAAATAGCACTTCCACTCTGCTTTCAGTTCTTACAAGTTACTTCAAATGGGTGCATTGTTGATTCAGTTTAGATCAAATCAGAGGAACTTGGATATTTTCATTCTTAACAACTCTTGTGAGGAAACCACCATATGGCTGTTTGCAAACTACTTTGTTTTGCTGTTCGTTTTTTAATATTCAACCTGCTTATGATTTTCATAAGTCTTGTATTCAAAGGGGAAATTGCTAAACCTTATCTATTCATTTAGCAAACATGTTTTGAGAACTATTGCCAGACATTGCAAGATAATTAGTTGATGATAAACAAGACAGCCACCATTCCTGCCTGCATGGAGAAACACTCAGGGGTGGGGGGCTGTAGAGGGGGGAAATAAGAGGATTGGAGGGGAAAGCAGTAAAATAGAGACACTCTAGATCCAGAGAAAGACTCTTGTTCTTGGCTAATATCAGGAACTTACTGAGCAGGAGGAGTTGGGGCAGTGATGTAGATGGTTGCCAAGGAAACCTCTCTCAGTTGAAACAAAACAGGTGTGGGACTTTGGGTGTGCAGATGTGCATATCATATTTAGGCTTTCTATTCTGACTCTGAAAGGAAAGAAAGCTGAAGGCTTTCTTTAAAGAGATGCGATAGGCAGTGAGTACCAGAAGTACTCAGGAGAATTAAGAAGGCTAATTAATTGGTCTTTCTGCAATGGTGTAAGCAGATAGTTAAGACGTTAGAGGCCAAAGCATCTCTGAAGTCACAGTGGAGGTAGATGAGAGAGTGTCTCTGGGAGTGGGAGCTGTATGCATGCTTGAAACGAGTGTTCTGACACCAAAGTAAGAAAGAGAAATGTCTATGGTTGTCTTTTTCTTAAAAGAATGTGACTGAAAACAACTCATTCAGTGAGAGAAATAAGAATTTCTGTTTCTATTAATCATTCCCCGATCTATGGCATGTATTTTCCCAAGAAGTTATGCATAAACTTTAAAAGTATGCAAATCCTTTGGTTCAGCAATTCTACATCCAGGACTTAACCTAAAATCATCAGGTATAATCATCATCATCAAATCAGGGATCTGAACAAGAATGTTTAAATGCTGATTGTAGTAGTTTTTAAATATAGAAAAAAATTGAAGCAACAAAATGTTCATGGGCGGGAATGGGGTGGGGGCGGCATTCCAAGTTTAGGCACATCCATTTACCCAAAGAGAAATGGTCCGCAAAGACCATGTTCCAGACTGGTGGTTCAAATGTGAGAGGCACTTGATGTTCTCACTTGTCTGAAAAGCACTTTACTGCCAAGAAATCTTTTTTAAGAGCAGGGCAGTGTTGGGAGGTAGCTGGAAATGGAAAGTGTAGTATGAAAAGAGCCTTCTCAAGTGAGCCTGAAACCCTGAGAATGGGTGTTTTTCCTTTTAAAAACCACTATTGTAGTTCAATGGTGTAGAAAACTTCTAGTGAAGTAGTTTTAAAAAATCAAATGTCAAGCAATAGTTTGTCAACAGTGGTCACACACACACACACTTTCATTTTAAGTCTGAAGGACAGATTCAAAAATATTGATAGTAATTAATTCTGGGGGCAGGATTATGAGTGATTGTATTTTCACTTGTGTCCTTTTCTGTTTTCCCAAGTTCCTGCTTACGATATGTTAACACTTGATAATCAGAAAGAAGAAAATAACACATTCTTAAATTTAAAAAAGGATCAAGAATTAAGAGACAACCTTTTCTGAAGAGTTTTGAGAGAGGAAAAGCCACAAAATTAAGTCCCTGAGTTGCTTATTATACTCATGTAGTCTCTCACTTACTCACAATTTAGGAAAGTTCAGGGTTTTGTTTTTGTTTTTGTTTTTTTTGGCCTTAATGGAACCAAATTCTGACATTACAGTACCTTCAAAACAATTATTCAAATTTCAGGACCAGTGCCGAAGAGTCCTTTATGATGTGATGGCAAATACTTTAGTTCTCTTTCAAATCAACTTTACATCTGTCTGAATTTTTGGAAAGTCAAATAGTTGCCCACAGACAGCAAGAGCCTCTGGAACACCCCGATGACCCACGCACAAATGCTGCAGGCCGCGTGCATGTCATGGGTGGAGAGCTGGCTTTGCCTCTACTTTTTCTCCTACCCCTTTGAAGACAATTTTCCTAGAGGACCAGATTTTCCACTTGGGTATAGGATTAAAATTTGGAGGGTAATGAATTCTAAATCATCACCAGGCCAAAGGCTGAATGCTTATGTTTCAGACCTGGCTCCACCACTTTCTTTCTTTTTACTTGCCAGCAAAATAAAGATAGAAACACTGGCTCTCCTTGGATTTCCCTAAGGATTGAGGAATGTTTGCAAAAATGTCATAAGATTTGTAAAATGTAATACCTGTGTAGGGTACTAGTAGTTTTTAATGATAAGCAAGCCCATATTTTTAATAATCTGAGACATCAGGGGCCTATTGATGGTGCAGCTGCTGTGGCTAGTCCCTATGGAAAGCAGCAACCTCTCTGCCCCAGCAAATCATTTCTGTCAGTTAAAACCATGATGGCACTGAGATCAGGGTTTGTCTCCACCTGCCTCTGGGCCTCGACTTGTGAGATGCTCTCCCTGCTTCCTAAGCTTTGACCATACCACATATCTTTCGGTTCCTGGAATGTGTGCCCTTCTGTTCCCTTCTTTTTGGGTCTACAAACTGTACTTCACTCCAGCTGTTTGCTCTGTTTTTCAGTGGCTGCTTCATTCAGGACTGACTTTATATCCAGAGATTCTATCTCCTTTTATCATTAGATCTATTTTTTTTTAAGTACCAGCTGATGACTTTGGTTAAGTTCTCATTTGACTTCGAATGTCATTGGAATTGAGGGATAAAACCCATGAAATGAAAATGTGGATATTAAAATAGAGCAGAAAATGGATTATTTGGTTCTGCTAAAACCGCATCTGTTTAAA
Organism: Scalopus aquaticus; assembly: GCA_004024925.1. NCBI lineage: Eukaryota > Metazoa > Chordata > Mammalia > Eulipotyphla > Talpidae > Scalopus > Scalopus aquaticus. Next base: position 1,884 of record PVIJ01017766.1, on the reverse strand, counting down.
GTAAAACCTATCAGATGTTCTTTGGAAAGTTATCTAGGGGAAAAAATCCAAAAGTTCTTTTCTCCCTTCCCTTGCTATTCTTCAGCTATCAAGTGTAGTAGCCTGCACTTTGTAAAAAGACTGAAAGGTTCACCTCTGATAATTCATTTAAAAACGTGATACAATGCTTTGCTGGATTTGAAATGCCTCTATTGTATTACAAAATTAGTCTTTCTTTTTGATGTATTTACCTTCAAATGTGTTTTACTTGAGATGTGTGTGTACTTGGGCATATATGTGGACATGTACACTTATGAATGAACACAATGAAATTTTTGCAGTTTGTAGCTATGTTGAAAATAAACCTGATGTATTTATTTCTTAGCTATATTTGCTGCCTTTCTATATAAGAAATCAAATTCATTCTTCATTCATTCATAAGAGCCTATCGCTTCTCTCAGTATTGCAGAGCACGCACCAGGCCCTATGTTAGACCTGGGGGTGTAATGGTGCACCCGATAGTCATGATCCCTGTCCTAGTGCTGCTGACCATGTAATGATACCAGCACCTCAAAAGTCATCTAAGACATTCTTGAGCTTCTGAGTTCTTGAGTCATTGCTGATTTAAGATGTGTATAGTGTGTTGTTGATTCTGTTATTCTTAACACCATATTATTACTGATAACATTATTATTATCTTGATACCAATATTTTATATTATTATTTTTGGTATCATTATTTTTTTCTGCTCTTAGATGAACCTTCTAAATAAGCTACCTTCCAACCTTATCAGTACAGTACAGAACAAGTGGACATTCCAGAAGCAGTTGATGATTCTTGTGTCTGTTCCTCCAAATGTCTCCTTGGAGAGGACTAGCGATGCACTACATAATTCATCGTTTTAAAATCTTTATGGTGCTTTAGTTTTTGGCTCCATTAAAGATAGCCACTCAAGCAAATTTAAAATGAATAGATTCTATCTAGTTTGCCTATTGTTGTTTTTGAAGCCTGTTACAGAAGAGAAATTATGCAAATGGATGTCATGCTGTTGCTACTGTGCTCACACTGGGAATGCATTATAACTAGTTTCTTAGATGAAAATGCCTATCTGGAGCAGATCAGGCTCTCAGTCATCTGCAGGAGCATGGCCCTTCCTTTAAATGGTCTATTTTGAGCTAATATGTATTGTCAGGGTTGAGGTATGGGGTGGGGAGGTGGGGAATAAAGGCAGCATAAATTATTGGGGAACTACCAGCTGGCTGGGCCTGGGGCAAATCCCTGTAAAGATGTTATAGCCAGTTTTCCACTGAGGCCTTAGCAGCAGTCAATGACCTCTGAGACTGCATCCTCTTAACCTTCCTGTTCTGGTCTTTTCTGTTAAAAACTGCCACAGTAATCTTTCAAAGAAAATTTCTAATTTCATTTCACTGCTTAAGAACCTGTTGTGACTCCCTATCACCTCTGTGATCACATTTTAACACTCAACTCCTTGAAAGCTCTGTCATCAACTGACTCCTGCATACTGATTCAACTTCATCTCTTGAGTATGTCTATGATCTTCCATTGGAATTTGGTCTTTTTCACATCCTATTCGTTTATATTTGAGCCAACAAATAGATGTGATAATCCATAAGTTCAGTCTAATAAGGTGTTAGGGTTCTATGAACTATAATGTATATATTATGTGCAAAAACTACAGGGGATACAGGAACATAGGGCACGTCTTACTGCCTGCTGCTTTGTGTAGTCTTCAGCTACTTCATGTGGGCTTGAGTGCCACCTTAGCCACCCAAGCTGGCTGGCTTGCTGGCTCTGACTTCCTGTTTCTAGTTCTAGTTCTCTCTCTCTCTCTCTCTCTCTCTCTCTTTCTCTCTCCCTCTCTCCCTCTCTCCCCCACCCTCCACC
>PVIJ01017765.1:0-28411 GCA_004024925.1 Scalopus aquaticus | reverse complement strand
AGAAAAGCAAATGGCCAACAGATACATGAAAAAATGCTCAACATCACTTATAATCAAGGAAATGCAAATCAAAACCACTATGAGATACCACCTCACACCTGTGAGGATGGCACACATTAAAAATACAGGCAACAACAAATGCTGGAAAGGATGTAGAGAAAAAGGAACTCTTCTACACTGCTGGTGGGAATGTGAACTGATCCCAATATGGAAAGCTGTATGGCCATTCCTCAAACTGAAAATGAGGGTTCTTAACTGAGGTCTATGGATAGACATTAGGGGGCCTTTGATCATAGTGAATTTGAATGCAAAATTGAATGTGCTGGGTGTCCTTCTTTGTTATTTTCCTCAATCATGTATCCCACTATCATTGGACACTGATGACCTGGACATTGGATACAGAATTTAACAAAATTAATGGATTTCCTGCCCTTATAGGAATTATGTGATAGAAAAGCCAGTGCTCTTTCTCAAACACAGATGCAATCATATCTCAACTATGGACAGAAGGTTAAGAGGATGTTCTAGTGGTTGGCTTTTTCTGAAGGGTTATAAAAGTTTTGGAGGAAGAGACTAGAACTGCATAGATATTAACAAGGGGAGAGAAGGAGGGGGAAAGAGAGGGAGGGAAAGGCTTCCCAGACATGGAAAGCTCAAGAGCAAAGGCCCTGTGGTGAGCAGAAACATTGAGGTGGTTGGCACTCTCTCAGTAGATACCCCAAGGATTTTATGAAACCCAAAAATGTTTAGAGTCTTGAAGTCTGGGTGAATGATTTTCCAACTATTGTCTAAAGACCACTTACTCAGAGATAAGATTCCTGGTATTTTACCCAGACCTCTTAAATCAGACTCTCTAGAGACAGGACTCTGGAAGATAAGAAAGACTTCACAGTTTCAGAAACTTGTGCTGGACCTGCCCCTGGTGCACCTTCCCTCCCCCTCTACCAATGTCATATTTTGGCAACTATTTCTAGAAAGGAATAAAACTGAAATTTATTAAGGATGCCTTATACATTATCTTCTATACAGGTTTTATTTCTAAACTGGAAGTGACCCTGTTTTATGGATGATGGACCTGAGGTTCAGAGGGGTGACATCACTCAGCCAGGTAGTGGCAGATCTGGCATACAAAGCCAGTCTGCAGGTGCCTAAGTCCCAGCTCTGCTGCTTCTTGACAGGGTTTCTTCCCTCTCCACCCCCTCATTCCTGAAGTTCCTGCCCTGTCTCTGTAATGAGTCAAAGTTGAGAACACTGCACACTAAAGTGGTGATAAGAAGAGAGGGGGACTGAGCTTCTGAGTTGTCATGCAAAGAGTTTGGGGACCTAGGTCTAGAGACCACTCTCAGCTCTTCCGCTGACACTGTTATTTTGAACAAGTCAGTTCGCTCACTGGCTCTCCATTTTTTTTGTCGATAAATAGTATAAATATGTCTTCTTGTTTTGTATCTGAGACTTCAATGAGATCCTGTATAGAGGAGCAAATTCTATAGTAGAGAGAGGAACAATTACAGTTATTAATATTTGCTAAGTTCCTACTATGTGCTATTTAATCACCCAGTCACCTTGTGAGTGGTGAAAGGAGACTCAGAAAGTCACAAAAGAAGATAAGAAGCCAGTCCCAGGCTGGATCTGAAGAGGCTTCATGCTATTCTGCTCCTTCTTGGAAGCTACCCATCCACCCCGAGAACAGCCCAAGTGGCCTGGTGGAGCAGAGCAAGGGTGATTTACATAGGCCAGTGTCCTAGTCTGTCCAGGCTTCTGTAAAAAAAAAAATACCACAGACTGGGTACAAAAGCAATTTATTTTTCATAATTCTAGAGGCTGGGAGTCCAAGATCAGGCTGCCACCAAGGTCAGGTTCTGGTGAGAGTTCTCTTCCTGTTTTCCAAATTGCCATCTTCTTGCTGTCTTCACATCACTAAGAGGAGAAAGTGCTCCTTTTCTCCTCTTACAAGGGCATTAATTTCACACATGAGGGATCCACTATTACAGCCTAATTACCTCCTAAAGGCCCCACCCCTTAAATGCCATCACATTGGGGATTAGATCTTCAATACATGAATTTTGGGGTGACACACACACTCAGTCCGACAGTCACAGAGCCAGTTGGATGGAGCTTAGCTGAAAACTGAAGCCTGCTGGATCCCAAGACTCAAGTATTCCACACTCTACTGTCTTCCACTCTGAGGATTTATAGATACATGTCATCCATAGTAGAGCCCATGTATGTTCCTGAAGTAGTGACATGATGATGGGAATTCCAGAATAGGTACAAGATATGAACTTGTACCTCAAATATTCTGACTCCTAATGTAGTACTTACAACACTGTCCCATTAGAATATCTAGGGAAAGGAGGATGAGAGTGAAAATGAGAATCCCTGGGAGAGAGGAATAGATGAGCCAGTTTCCTACAGACAGGACAAAGTCAGGGTGAGGTGAACCAAAAGGGCGAAGTAGACTCTAGGATCATGGGTAACCATGGGTGGCCTTGGGTATTTAAGACTTGGAACCAGAGAACTCTAAGTTCAAGTCTTATGCCACATGCTGCTTGAAAATCTGGCCCTATTCTCCTTCTTTTTCTGTGCCTTTGCCTTTTGTTATGTGTTCTTATAAGTTCTTTCCACCAGGAAAGGAAGTCTATTTTTCTTGATCATACAAGTGCAACTACCTTTAAATATAGACTGTAGCTGAAGATTAGTGTGACTTTCGCAAGCTTGGGCCTAGGCTTGCTCCTCTGGAACATGGTCCTCTGCTCTTAGTCTGCTGGAGGATGGGAAACACACGGCTCTTCAAAGCCCTCATCTCAGCTGAATGTTTAGTCAAACAGCAGACTTAAAAGCGAAGCCAACCTAGACCATCTAGATGGAGTGAACGAAGTCCTGAGACCAGAAAAACCACCCAGTTGATCTGTAGTCTCGTAAGCTATTAAGTATTTGTTATCTGAAGTCACTGAACTCTAGGGATTATTAGTTTTTCATCAATAGCTAACTGATACATCTTGTTCCCCTTACTTCCCTGTCTTCTGATTTGGGAAGATCACTTCACTTCTCCAAGCCTCATTTTCCCTATTTGCAAAATAGTGGTGATGATGATAATGAAGATGATGACGATGATGATGTCTCCTCACCAAGGTCTTTGTGAAGATTCTTAAACAGAAGAATACATTCAAGGTCTACAGCACAGCATCTGGCATACAGTGAGTGCTCAATAGATGTTGTTTTCTTTCCTCCAGGGAGCCACGCTGTAGACGTGGCTTACCGGGAAACTAGAGGGTGTGTGGTTTGCTCCCAGTGACCATTTGAGAAAGACCTGTGATTAAACCGAGTCTAGGCTAACAAATCTTAGAACTTCAAGCCCAAGACCTTAGATGCCCCTGGCCTCCTCTTGAACTCCTGGCCTGCAGGCCAGTCTGGGCAGAGACTGTGCCAGGGCAGGCGGCCTCAATGCAGGCTGAGTTCAGCAGTGCAGTTTGCTCTGCTTGCCAGAGCTTGCATGTTTACATACATCCCATAATTACCATCTGCACAGCCAGCGGCATTTGTTGCAAATGGGCCGTTTCCATCTGTTGAAGCAATTTCCTCAGAGGAATTTGCATTGATCACTTTTTTATGCAAAGCTTTTGTATAGATCATTTTTCCCCCCAATGGTTTTTAATAGGTTTAAATATTTGAGGGCCAGGGAGGGGCTTCACAAGGAAGGAGACTGGGGGCTGGGCGTGTTGTGGTTGGGGGAGGAGAGGGGGGAGGCTGCTCTCCACAAAATTCCACCTGTATTTTTCATCAGCATGACCCACCTCAAGCACTGTTCAGGACCCCAGCCCATGCAATGCCATTTCAAATATTTATTGTTTGCCTTTATACTTGAGCTGGTAGTTCATGGTTAATGGAGAGGCCTCAGAATGAGGGAAAATGGGGCGTGGTAATTAGCCAAGCAACTGGTGACTCCAGCTCAGAGCTTCATACCTGAGAGGACCAGATGGACGATTTTGCATATTTTTGACAGCTGTAATGAACAGGGCAGCTCCGTATTGATTAAATGTCTGGGAAATTAGTGCAACCCTCTGGAGCTTCATTATTTACTATTTCTGCTCAAATTCTCAACAAAGTTTACACAAGCAGAAGTCTGTAATAAGAGACGAGGAAAATAGGAGACAGTTGAATGAGATGATAAATGCTTTATAGGGCCCCAATCGAAAAGATGCAGAATGGAGGGGTAACTATGTTTTTGACATTGAGTTCCTGGAGGGTAAAGTCTTGATTCACTCTTTTCTTCCTCCCCAGTATCTTGGGAGTAAGGTCCCAGGAAATCACTAATCATGGACAGAGCATTTGACTGGAAGTCAAAACCTGGTTTCTGAACTCGAGAAAAGGTGTGAGCCATAATAGATAATGTGTCTTTAAAGTAAATGAAATTATGTCATTGAAAATATAAATGTGATACATTAGTAAATAAAAATTTCAAGAATAACTAATGTTGTCCCTGCCACTACCCCTAGTGCCTTGTCAATTCTCCTCTGAGAACCTGCCATATGCCCCATGACAATGACTGGCTAAGGATGCTGAACATGTCCCAAAAAAGTTCAGATGGAGATTTTTTTTCTAAATATGGTCAACAAAACACCTGCATCAGAATCAGTTGGGGAGCTTAATACAAATGCAAAGTCTTGGACCCAAGATGTTGAAGATGGTGAAGGCTCCTTAAAGATGGTGAGGAGGACTTTATTCAAGTGGGCTGCTACATGGGGAATTTTGCAACTGGTACAAGAAATAAGTCTTAACTCTGAATGCATATAACAACGAAAAATCAGAATTTATAGCCAAGAATCAAAGTGGGGAAAGAAGGACCCATGAATGAAAAATAACTAAGAGGTAGGTTAATTCTCTGCTAAACTGGCCTAACAGAGTTCCTGCAGAAGGCAGGCCAGAATGACAAGATATTATCATCGTAGGGAGCTGTGGGGCAACGGAATTTGATCAGTTATCAAGGGTGATGAGATATCCAAGGACGGGGGATTTTTTTTTACATTGTTTTGTATTCCCCATAGGTTACCCACCACCGATTCACCTGTGAACCATCACCATAATCCCTGTACTCTTTTCTACCCTGTTTTGAACCCTTACCCTCTCCCTTCCTCACTGAATGTCTCTCTCTTATTTGGTTCCCTTATATTTCCCCTGTAATTGAAACCATTAGATATTTTTCTCCTTCCTTCTGGCTAATTTCGCTGAGCATGATCTCTTCTAGCTCCATCCATGTTGCGAATTTCATGTATTTATCTTTTTTGAATGTTGAATAGTATTCCATTGTGTATATGTACCACATCTTCTTGATCCAGTCATCTATTTTTGGGCATCTGTGTTGTCTCCATATCTTACCTATTATGAACAGTGCTACAATAAACATAGGAATGCATGTATCCTTTTGAATTAATGTTTTTGTGTCCTTTGGGTAGAGTCCCAGAAGTGGTATTGCTGGGTCGTATGGAAGCTCCATTTTTAGCAGTTTGAGGAACTTCCATACAGCTTTCTATAGTGGCTGGCCAAGTTTTCATTCCCACAAGCAGCGTAGGGCAGTCAGGATGGGGAATTTTTGCCAAGCTGACTGAGCTAGATTCTTGCTAAAATTGGAATAATTGGTCCAAGGACAGAGCCCAAAGTCAGTGTCTAGGCAGAAAGAGAATTTATAGGATCTTGACTTGAGTTTGGGCGAAGGAGAGTCTTTGCCACCCTTGAGAATCAAGATGCTAAAGAAGTTTCTGAGATGATTCTGATATGTTAAAATTAGAGGATCATTGTGGGCACTAGAATCCTGAATTAGAATCCTAGCCCTGGCACTTACTAGTCATGTGACCTAGACAACTCAGATTTGCCAAAAGAAAGACGTGGAGCTGTCCCTGGTGCTGCCCTGAGTTGCAGTGCTTCGATCTATTGCTCTGGCTTTCCCATACTAACTCATGACTTCTCTTTGTTCAGTAAGCCACTTTCTGTTTTTTCCATTGGCACCTGTTGCCAACGACCTCATGCTAGAAAAAAAAAAGTTCTGGAACTCTTGTACATACTCCGATTCTTCTCTTCAGCCATGTTTAAAAATCTCTCCTACTTCTGATCCCATCAGTCTGACCACATTTAACCTAAAATCTATTGGTTCCTGTCTTTGGCAGATGCCCTTATTGGAATATAATCTCAGTGCTTCCATAGGAATAAGACAGAGAAAACCTGGGAGTCAGACATCAGAAGGATATGCATATTGGTGTAAGTGACTTCTTTGGCTATTTTTTTTCTATAATCATATTCAAAGGGTGAACTGGGTCTTAAATCACATAGTAATCTTTCAATAAATGTTGTAAGAATGGAGGAAAACATGACAGATTCAATAAATGATAGGCATGATGACGATGCCAATGATGTTGACAATGATGATGATGATGACGACAACGACAATGAGGAAGACAATGATGGAGAGAGTGATGGGGATGGCTCTATTTTTCCACTGGTCTCACAAGATTCATTTATATCACTGTCTTCTGAAGGTATGTGTATTTGAGGCCCTGGTTTGTAAGCTGGATGAAGAGAAGGAAGGAAGGAAGGATGGATGAATGGATGGATGGATGGATGGATGGATGGATGGATGGATGGATGGATGGATGGATGGATTCAAGGGAGAGAGAGAAGAAGAGAGTCAGGGAGGGCAGGATGGATGGATCAATGCAAAGAAGAACAAAATAGAAAGGTAGAGGAAAAAATGAAAGAAAATAGATATAAATGGAAAGAAATAGAAAAGAATGAGGGCTAGAGAAAGAAAAGAAACTTGGGGAGATACATTCCATCGTGCTGTAAACATTCATCAAGCAAGACTAAGAGAAGATGAAGTAAATTTGTCCAATGTATCATAGAATATTACTGTACTTCATTTACTTTCCCTCCAATTAGGTAAAAAGCCTATTCTATTAACAGCTACCCTTGCAGATCCAGACAAAATTAACTCCTGGTGCCTCATCCTGGCAACAGGGCAATTGATTCTTCCCCCTAATCCGTTTATTTCATTAGCAATACATTTATTTGGTACATGCATTTTGCCACGCTGCAGCAATGAAATGGCCCTGCAAGGTGTGGGGCATGGGGGAGGGTTTGGAATATTAACCAAATCGCTATTACCGCCATGGCAGTGCTTAAAGATCATATGTAAATCAAATGTCAGGGGAGAAAATTGTAGCGAGGGCTGTCAGGAAACAATTTAGCAGTGGTTAAAGGCACAGCTCATGGCTGTGTGAATCGTGAACTTTGCAAATGGAAAACCAAGCCGGCTTCCACTGTGGGGGCTGATGAGACCCAGAGGAAAGAGAGTGGAGAGGCTGGGAAAGGTTGGAGATTTGTACTCCCACAAAAATGAAAACAAGCAAACAAAAAACACATTTACTTTTTAATATTCACAGCCAGCTTCTAGGGTGAGTTCTCATTGAAAGTGAATTTGGCCTGTTGAAGAATGTTACCACCATTTCTGCCCTTTTCATCTAGAATGTGGGTTTAAATACATGGGAAAAAGCAGCTGCCTTATAAAAGGTAGTATATGTTCTTTATTCCAAGGTTTCTAGAAATTGGTTCCCATGCTGCAAACACAGATTATTGTTGTTGTTGTTGTTATTATTTTAGTATCACATGCTCCCATAATGTGTGACGTAGAGTTATTTTCTTGGGTATTTATACTTCTGAGTTGATCGTGTGTGTGTGTGTGTGTGTGTGTGTGTGTGTGTGTGTGTGTGTGTGTGTGATTGTTGTCAGGGTACTTTGTGAAGTTTTAGCCACTGCTCAAGGTATTTCAAGCAGGAAGGGATTTAATACAGGGACTTAAAAGCTTCTTTAATTTTTGAAAAGACAGAAAGAGTGACGCTTAGGAGAGTTTCCAGAAATTCAATCTTTAGTGGAATTCCAGGGAGTATCTGTGGGAAATATTGACTGTATTTATCCTGGAAGAAGACAATTCCCAGTTAATGTAAAAATGACCCACAGAATCCATGTTCTGTCCTCTCTCAACACCTGCACCTGCTTGCAGTTTCCACTGGGGGATTAATGACTGCTTCCCACTTTCAGATCTCATGCAAGGACTCCTTCTTCCAGACAACTCCCTCTTCACAAATTGCATTTCTTGGAATGAAGATTGCTTTGGAACTCAAATTTTGCCTCCAGTGCCAAAGCTGAGACCTCAAGCAAGTCAATTCACCTCTCCAAGACTCAGCTTTCTCAGTTCTGGAATGGGCTCAGAATCACCTGATCACCTGAGAAATGTGCAATGTCTAGGCACTTGGCACATAGTAGGTGCCCAATCAATGTCACTTTGTATCTTCCTCTTCATTTTACCCTGTGTGTCTCCCTGGGAGGTTCATTTGAAGCCAATTTCCTTCCTAGAGATAATGCCAGGGCACATAGAGCAAATTCCCAGGGTTCTGGGTCCCCCCTGGGAAAAGTCCTCCTTTAAAGAAAGCCATTAAGGATTTAATTTCTTATCATCTTCCATTCCAACTAGCCAGAGTGTTATGAATAATATCCTATTAGCTGGAGACATTCAAACAATCACCCGTTAACATGTTCTTATGGCGAAATGATGAAGCGTCCTCCGAAATCACAGCGCTTATCTGCGGCCCACTCAGCAGGCACTCCATCACGCCCACCACCGACACTTCTTGTATTGCTCTCCTGGATTCCAACTAATCACGACGGGCTGGTTGGACGGTGGGGCGGTGGGAGAGCTGGGAGCTTCCGTGGCTGCAGGCTCCTGGGGACAGGGTGAATGCTTAGTCTCCACTGCCCTATAAAGGTGCCTGCCCTGGGGGATTGGAGCAGCTTCTGAGCAAGAACTGTTAAACAAATCACAAGCACGCAGTGATTTTGGAACAGGGAAACCAAGTCAGTAATTCACTGTAAAATACATCAAGCCAAGAATGGAAGAGAAGAGAGGTGAGTAACCTGGAGGAGTTAAAGACAAAAAATCCAGGAAAACAGTTAAAATAGAGATATCAGCTTTCAGGTTTTAAGAGGCCCTAGCGATTGACTGTTGCAGTTTGTTTTTTTTCCTTTTCCCACTGGCCAGCCCCCTTCCCAAATATGTTTTCCCACAGAGGCTGAGACCAGCAAAACATCTCTGGCCACATTAGTTGAGTACCCAGAGCCTGTCTAGTTGTTTCAAAGGGCCCAAACCATCCTTTAGAAGAGGCCCACTGGATGTGATGGGCACAGGCTTGTCAAACCCATGTGACCATAGCATAGCTCTTTTTATTCCTACAGCTACCAAACCACTTCCTTTGTAGTGATGGAGCTGGCAGCACACAGCGAGCAAACGTTCTCTTGGTTTTTATAGTCTCTCTTCATGAAAACGGATATTTTTTTTCTGTTTTGGCCTGGTCTAAGGGTAAAATGTGAAGCATATTTCACACACTGTTTCCACTGCAGCGTGTGGATGAGGGCAAACAGCGCACTGAGCTCTGATGCAAGGAGAGGCTGGGCTGGCCAACAGGTGCAGTGTCCCTGCTCTGTGCCAAGCACTTCCGAGCCATCACCTTTCAGCCCGCATCGTGAGCCCATGTAGTATGTCTCATTGTGATCCCTTCACAGATGAGTAAACTGAGGCCAGACAACCAGTGAAAAAGCCTGATCTTCCTGAGCCAGTGACAGCCAGGTTATGAGTCCTGGTCCAAGGCACTTTTACCTGGCACCTCGCTCCTGGTCACTGCTAGGAACCCCCTTTAGGAACATGATGAGTCTGGGTATTCAATTGCAGAGGATTCAGGGACCCACTAAGGTTCAGGATTGAAGCTTCCTATGATTCCCCTGCTGAAACTCTGGGCAGGAAATACTGCGCAGATGTAAGCAAGTAAAGAAAGGGTCGACCTGCCCCATACTATGAACAGATGAAAGCATCAGGGCAGGTGAGCCCCAAATCTTCCTGCTCTCAGCATTCTGCAGCTCAAAATGCCTCACCAGTCTTCACCCCCAGCCTGCAAGCCCTCATTGTTACCTCACGCATGCAGATCAGTAAATCGAAACTTTTGAGAGGTTGTTTAACTTGCTTGGAAGGGAAGTCGTTTATAGTTTAGGAGAGAAAAAAATGTCCTGGGGAGAAGAAGGAAGCTTCGAGAGGGACAAATGATCCTCTTTTAGGTATTTTCTATGTGACTGTCCATATTGAACTTCCTTATTTAGTTACGACAGGAATGACAAGTAAGCAGGCACCTGGCTCCCACTCTGCAGGTGATAATCTAAGGTCAGAGGATTTCAGTGAGTCCTTCCAGGCAGCAACTGCATAAGAACTGGGCCCTCTCCTGTTTCCAGCCACATCTGTCCTTCCCCTCACACCATCCTCATAAGGAATTTGGTGGCTGTTTTATGCTTAGGGTTGTGGTTACAGGGCCTATCAGACGCGTGGCAGATGGGGTGAGGGACAGCTCGAAGGATGCTCCTATTTAGAGGAACTTCCATGCTTAAGTGCTTCCCTTCCCTTCTCTCTGACCTTGGGTGACTGCCGTTGCCTTAAATGCACAATAATACACTCTCAGTCACTGTTCAATACCCAGGGGAATGGCTTAAGGCCCTCCACTGGAGTGAATATTTTTATGCAGGCTATAATTTCTTTTAAGACCTTCACAGCGTTCCTGCAGCCTCCACCCTGCCCTCTCCTCCAGAGCGCACGCAGCAGAAAGAAAAGCTTCTTCCTAATGAGGGGAGCAGCAGGCTTCAGCAGAGGGGCCCAGGATGAACCGCCCTAGGCCGAGGGCAGGGCTTGCTTTCTCGTGGTCTTCTGTTTTGCACTCTAAAATCTAACATCCGAGAAAGGGGAGGGAGCCCAATGGACTATGGTAGACAGTTATCTGGACTTTGGTGGTAGGTATGGTGTGCAACATACATTCACAGAGGTGTGAGCCTGGACCCCGAAAACATGTACAATACTGTAAACCACCATCACAATCGTTAACAAATAAAAGAAATAAAAGAAAATCCATCCTCAGAGTGATAATAATAATGACCAACAATTCTAGAGTGCTTACCACATGTCAGGCCCATTCTAGAGACCAACACATGCCATCTCATTTAACAACTCAGAGAAACTGAGGCAGAGAGGTGGCAATTGCTGCCTGGCTTGCCCAAGGTAAGAACAGGAGAAGCCAGGCTAGGAACTCAGGTTCCGTATATAATCCCAAATCACTCTCTATCCAGTAATTCCAGTAATCAAGGGGATTTCTCCAAAGAACAAACTCAAGCATGCCACGTCTTCCCCATCCCCCAGCTCCAAACCCACCCTCTTGGCCTTGGGATGGAGAGCAAATCATTCCCCACCATGTCTCCAGACCCTGCCTGACTTCCATCCTCATTTTGCTCACGCTCTCCCTGGTCCTCAGCACAATTGCACTGGCCTCTTTTGTGATTCTGGAACCTTCCAAGCTCTTGCTATAAGGTCTTTGCACCTGCTGTTTCCTTTGCTTGAAACTCTTTTACCCCCCCCCCTTCACTCCACTCCCACCTGGTTACCTCCGTGTCCTCCAAACACCACCTCCTCCAGAAAGGCTTCCCGGGTTGACACTGTTGGTCAACACCCCCATTGTTTCTCCTTTGCTACATCTGCCACATTTCTACTCTTACATTTGTTTATGTAATTATTTTGTATATGTGACTTATAACTGTCCCCCTGACTAGACTGCATGTGCCATGAAGATAAAAAAGCAATTGTTTTGTTCATTATAAATTTTATTCATTGTATTTCCCTAGCTCCTAGAATCATGGACATTCTAAAATAGTTGCTGAATGACCGAATGACAAATGAATGAATGAATGCTTAAGTAGATTTAGGGCAGGAGTACAACACCCAGGTTGGCAGAGTGAGGTGTGTGGGGCCAGGACCAGGGTGAAGAAAGGGAGCACTCACCTCCAGCTCAGAGCTCCTGGAGCACTAAAACCCCAGTAATCAAGATAAATATTTTAATACAGCATTTTAAAAATTCAAATTTAATCCAAAAAAATCCATGATAAAATATAAAAATTTTAAATAAATGTCATGCAGAGTCACATTGCAGCCTTAGGCAAAGGGGAAAATAAGTAATACCAGTCCTGTCTTTGTTTAAAATTTTGATATATTGATCATAGGAGATTTGTTTGCGTTAACTTTTCACGTAAAAAAAATTTCATTGAAGTGCTTTTCATCTTGACTATGGGGTTTGTTTTGACAGTCCCAACACTTGCCTCACACTAGCCCTGCCATGGCTTGCATCAGACAGCCCTGCAACCTCAAAAACCATCTACCCATCTACCACTGGGCCACTCAGGTTCTCTTGCTCTTCACCAGTAAAGGTAGTTATCAAGGGGTGGCAGACAACCTAGAGGCAGCCTTTATCTCTGAGATGGCAGTCAGCGCATCAAGCAAGATACCACAGGGCCTTTGCACTTGCCTGGAACATTTCTTGAACTCATCAATGACCACTGCCAAATTTATAGTGACATAAGTGACCATCGTGAGGCTTGGGGGTATTAATTGAGTTGGCCCAAGTTGCAAATGTTGTAAGGCACAGAGTTGGGTTTTGAATCCAAATCTTTAGTTCTCCACTATCTCTCCAAGTCCAGCTCCCCTTGGTGAGCAGAGGCAGGACCTGAGAACAGAGTAGGGAAGAGAAGACAGCAAGCAAGGGATTGAGAGGGGACTGAAACCCAGGTCTCCTGGTCCCCAGCTCAGGCACTTCCCTCAAACCTATTGTGCATTTAGGACTTGCTGAGACTTTAGAAGGCTATTTGCAGGGCCAGATCAAGAGACTGGGGAGCTGGGTAGCTCAGGAATGGGGTTAGTGGAGGCATGATCCAATAGCCAGCCTCTGTCGGGGTCTCAGCTCTGATCTGGTGGAACTCCCCAGGCCCTTCTAGAAGCATGGAACAATGAAATGGGGCCACTTGGAGAGTCATGTGTTGTCAGAAGATGCTTTTGGGCAAACCCTAAATAACCTCACCCCTACTCTTTGATTCAGTCCTACCAACAAAAGCATTAGGAACAGCACTATGCAGTTGGACAGTGGTGGGATTGAATCCAGCTGCCTGGCCCTGGAGAGTCCCAGATCTCCATGCCACACCATTCTCTTGTCCAAAATTTGTCATGGGTGGCCTGACTGACAGAAGGCCATGCATTAATTTACTCACCTACATGTTTCTTTTTTCATGCTTATGATCCCATTCTATACATTCTTCTGCAAAGACATATTTCTTTCACTTATTGCTTCTTGGGTTTCTTAGTAGGGGACTTAAGAATTCAAGCTTTAGAGACAGATGTCCTGGTTTTGAATCTCAGATCTGCAACATGTTGGCTACACTATGTCCCAATGCCCTGCCTCCCACCTGTCCTTAATGTTCACATCTGTAAAATGGGGATGATTTGGTATAGGAGGGAGCGTGCCTGGCCCCTGCTGAAGGCTCTGGAGATGCTGGCCAACAGTGTCCTAAAAAAATTCGGTTCTTTTCAGCTATCGCACAGTGTTCCAGGATGTTCTTTTTTTTTTTAATTTTATGTTATTTGTACATACAAGCTGGGGTACAGGCCAGAGGCACGGGGCGGCGAGAGGGTTCACCAGAGACAGAGTGGGGAGCAGAACAGGCAGATCAGAAATACACTGCTGAGGGGAGCAGCAGGCGAGGCAGGAGAGATCTGCCGCGCCATGTGGGATTCTCCCTGGCTGGGCGTCGAACTCTCGTCGCCGCTGCCAACAGCTCCACAGCACAGCGCTCAACCGCTGCGCCACCGGGGAGGCCCTGTTCCAAGATGTTTTTAAACTTTATCCTGACTATGGACATCTAGGTTATTTTCTGGATCTGCTGTAGACCTGCATGTCAATTGAGGGATGCAGGATCCACTTGAATGGCTAAGGTTCCACAGCCACGATTGCTAAAAAATTGAGTAGTTACGAGGCAAGAAATATAAAGCGGAAGGTTTATTTTGTCAGTCCCATGTTTATGTATTACAGTGAGATGTACTCATGACAGCTTGTGAGAGGAAAGAAAGGAAATAAAGGGTAGAGAAGTAACAAAGAAGAAAAAGAAGGAGAAAAAAAAGAGGTTTATAAATGAGGTATAAATTACCAGGTACAAGACCTAGAAGACACCACCAGACCCCAAATGGTAATTACTCGCATCATCGTTTCCATCATCATCATCCTAAAGTTACTTGGTATCTCACCAACCTGAGATAGAGAAGGCATCTTTCAGATTCCTTGTTCTGTGTAGGTAAAGGACTGACAATCTGTGGGCATGCCTGCACATGTGTGCATGTATTTGTGTGTGTGTGCCTGTGTGTGTCTTGTGTATGTGAGCCTGCCTGCATATGCCCGTGCACCTGTGTAGTATGTGCCACTGTATATTTATCCATGTATGTTTCTGTGTATGTATATCCACATGTGTATATGGTGTGTGCGTATATAGATGCATGTTTACATGTGGAAGTGATGTGTGTGATGTCATGTGTTTGCATATTTATGTGTGTGTGTGCCTATGCCTGTGTTTCCTTCTTGGGAGACAAGAAGCCCAATACATGGGGTGAGGGATAATAAATGTGAAATCATTTTTGAAACTGCCGATACCTGTGCACACATAGCAAGGGAGTGTTAACATTTACGTCCAGGAGGAAAAGCCATCTTCCCTTCCCTCTGCTTCCCTTAAATTCCCTAATTGTCAACTCTGTCCACATAAAGAGCAGTGGATCCCAGCAGCATATAACCTTCTCTCACCAAGTCCTTTGAGAAAGCCGAGCTTTCTGCTTGATGGAAGATCACTTCTCTTCAATTAACATTTAAAAATTACATAATGGATGGAAATCTCTGCAAAATGCACATAGATAGTTGGAACGAGGACTCTTAAACTAAATCTCAGATCTCTCATTTTGAGTATCACTCAACTTCCAGTGGGAGAGGAAAGTGTGGGGGAATTTGCCCCTTCACAAACTGGCCCCAGATTGCTCAGTCTTGGACATTAGTGAAACTATTTCCAAAATGCTCTTCCCCTTCCTGGCCAGCTAGCATCAGCGGCCACTCTCATCTGTTTTTACAACCTCATGTTTGCCCCTTTCTCCCTTTTTGTTTGTTGCATCTGATCTTCAGACTATACCAGCTGACTATCTTTGTCAGCACTGAGGGCAAAACCAGGTAACTCTGAATGAGAACCAAAAGCTGCTGGTTAGGATGAAGAATTTAGAACCTTTAGATTCTTGTTCTTATTGGTTACTACATGGGCAGAAAGTGTTCTGGTCCAGCAAAGTAAAAAATATATACATCTGTTTCTTTCATTCATTCATTCATTCATTCATTCATTCATTTATTCACTCATCAGAGGTAGAACTCAATCATCTATGAACTGGGTCCTGTCCTCAGCAAGAGGCTCAGAGGGACCAGAGGGCTTTCTGAGGCTTCCAGAGGGGGGTGCTGGGGATAGGTTAGGTGCTCCTGAATAAACATGAAACTGTCCTCAAGATTTTGCTCTGTATGGGGAGACAGAAACTCTATGCCTACAAAGTAGACCCACAAGGACAGATGCCAACAATCAGAAATACACACCTGCACACAGCCATCTACTTGCAAACACTGACCCCCAGCTCAGGCAGTATATCGGGGGGATGAGTGTGGAATGGGGAAGCTGAGCATTTGGGGCATCTAGTGGGTTGGAGCAGGACAGGGGCCCCTCTCTACCTTCTTATTGACTCCTCTATTTCAGGTGATCCTTCATAGCAAAGGTCGGGGAGCATCAGGAGACCTAGAATCCATTCTTTTCACC
Organism: Scalopus aquaticus; assembly: GCA_004024925.1. Lineage (NCBI taxonomy): Eukaryota > Metazoa > Chordata > Mammalia > Eulipotyphla > Talpidae > Scalopus > Scalopus aquaticus. The sequence goes on along the minus strand of PVIJ01017765.1, from coordinate 12,628 downwards.
CCAAATAATTCTGTGTCATTGTGAAATTCTGGTTTTCATGTTTTAATTGCGAGAGAATAATATATACCATTGTATTAGTTTCAGGCATACAATATGGTGACTTGCCATATGTATGCACGGCTTAATGATTGGGAGGTTGTTCTTTTTGCTACCTTCACCCATTTCCCCACCCCACCCCCTGTCTTTGGCAATCACCAATCCACTCCCAATATTGTGAGTTTAGAGATTTTTTTTTTCATATTGCATGTAGGAATGAAAATATGAAACATATGTCTTTCTTACTTTCCTTAGCATAATACCTTCAAGATCTGCCCAAGTTGTTACAAAGGGCAGAGTTTCTTTTTTCTCATGAGTGAATAATATTCCAGTGTGTATACATACATAAAATGTATATTATTCCATATAGTATAGAATTATATAGAATATACCATATATGTATATGTGCATATATGTCTTCTTTACCACCCCTTCCTCTTGGGATAGACACTTAGGTAGTTCCTATGTCTTGGCTATGGTAAATAATGCCGGAAGAAACGTGGGGAGATATCTTTTCTACATCATGCTTTTGTTTTTTTCAACTAAATATCCAGGAGTGGGATTGCTGGATCATATGTTGATCTTACTTTTAATTCTTGAGGAAATGTCACACTGTCTCTCACAGTGTCTGCACCAATTTTGTCTCCACCCACATCCTTGCCAACACTTATTCCTTGTCTTTTGACAATCGCCATTCTCACAGGTGTGAAGTGATGGCCCATTGTGGTTTGATTTGCATCTCCCTTGGGAGTAATGATATTGAACGCCTTTCCGTATACTATCAATCATCTGCCCATCTCCTTTGGGAAAACTGTTATATAACTCCTCTGCCCATTTTTAAATCCAATTATTTCATTATCTTGAATAAGACTTCCCCAGTCTGGGTCTTGGTTCCGCAACCTATAAATGATGGAACTGAACCAGACGGTATCAGATCATTTGATGAGACTCTCACCTTCTGATTCTATTAATATAATTAATACTAATAACCACCTAGCACTGAGACTTTACCACGCACTAAGAGTCAAATAGGCAGCATATTTAACCCTTATTTGGACCCAGTGAAGCAGGGCTACTCCCCTTTTTATAGACGAGAAAACTGAGTTACGGACAAACGGCTTGTCCAGGCCATGCTGCTCGAGTCCGAGCTGGGATTCAGATCCAGGCAGTCTGGCCCCAGAGTCATGCTTTCAGCCATGCTTTTAATAGGCTACCTTCTGAACTACTGTGATCATGGTGCTGGAGTCCCATGTCCCCAACAGCTCATACCCGTCTGTGCTTCCACAGGTCTCCACATAGGGCCTTTGTTAACAACATCTCAGACTTCATGGGGCCGATAGGAGATGGGGAAGAGGAGAGCCAGGGCCCTGTTGCCTTACAACTCCAGGCAGGCTGACACCCCAAGGTCCCCAAGCCCAGGTCCTCTGCACACTCATTGGCACCGGCTGGCAGATGGGTATGCTGGCCAGTCCTGCTGGCCTGCCAGCTGGCCCAGAGCGCCCAGTGGCTGGCACCTAAGCCACTTGGATGGGCTGCCGGCCCGCCTCCCACAGGCATGCAGCTGGCAGTAAGAAGCAGATGGGCCAGCCGGCCGGGCCGTTGGCTCTCCGTTAAGCTGCCAGCTGGCTTTGCTGCGCCTGGTGCCTTGGCACCTCTGGGCTCGCACCATTGGGCAGGAGGGCTGACAGGTTGGCTTCCTATGGATGGGCAGCTGGCACAAGCAGCAGAGAAGAGGGTTCCTCGATCCCCTCCTGGCTGCCCCTTTAAATGTCCAGGGGCCTTCACCAATGAGCGTTGAAGACAGAACCCATCCTGCCATCACCTTCAATGGGGATGAGCTTCCTTTCTCTGTGCTCTACCATCTGCATTGATTTTCACAAGCATTGGCCTCCCCGGGAAATGCTTCATCTCTGCCCTCTGCCTCCTGATTTTCTAGCCTCCTTCATCTGATAGGAAAGGGATGTCCCCTGGCAGGCACCCCCAGGCCCTGCCAGCTCCGTTGTGCCTCTCTCAAAGTCTAGCCACCTGTCCTTTCTCAGTCAGGCTGCTTCAGAGGTTCGGCTTCTGCAGCTGCCAGTCCTGGTGAGGTACTATGTGGAAGCCTGGGAGACAGTGTTCTGGCCTGGCACGTTCCCAGCGTGCCATGAGAAGGACACTCGCCTTTCCCTGTCTGAGCCTCGCAGTTCCCATCTCTCTCTCTAAAGCAAAGATGTCAAACTAGAACAGAATCTCACCTTGGAGTCCCTAATAAAATTTAATGGGTTCATGTCCTCTGACATTCTATACCCAAACGCATGTGACTGGGTGATATTATGGGTTGAATTGTGTTTCCCAAAAGATATTGAAGTCCTAACCCCTGGTACCTATGGACATGACCTTATTTGGGAATAGAGTCTTTGCAGATGATCCAGTTACAATTAGGGTAAACGCTAATCCAATATGGCTGTGTCTTTTAAGTGAGAAGTGTGGACACAGAGACAGAAGTACATAGAGGGATAAGTGTGGAGGCGCAGGGCGCAGGCAGCGCCAAGCCCAGGAGCACCCAAGGCCACCAGCGGCTCAGCAAGAGCTGAGGAACCATCCTCCTGTGGAGGCACCAGTGCGGCTGACCCCTGCGTGTCACACTCCTCGCCTCCCGAACTGTGATACAAGACTTGTCTGTGCTTAAGATGTCCCGCTGGTGGCACTTGGTTACTGCAGCCCTCGCAAGCTAATACAGGAAGGCGTGACATTTTCTAAAAGATGATCCCTTTAGTTCATCAGGTTATCAATAGGGCTCTTGATCCATCCCACACCAATACAAACCATTGAAGTCCTTCCTGACCCTGTCATTCTAGAATTCAACCTGCTGAAGTGTAAGGCACAGGAAAGCATGGCAGCAAGTTCTAGCCATCCAGGCATACTAAACTAATTCCCTAGGATTCCAAAGAACCTACTCAAGACTCAGGGCTAGGTCCCTTTTAATATCTAACTTTGGATGTGCCAGCAGGAGACCTCAGATCAAAATCCCTCCTCCAATTTTCCAACTAAGAGTCTGATTAAGCCTGTAGAGCCACCCAATTGGAAGGCAAATTCAGATCTCAATCAAAAAACCTTAAAACTTAATACCATTTCATCCTGTAATTCCACTTCTGGGAATCCATCTGAGGATATGTATCAAGTTATGGAAAAGTTTATTTTAAAGATGTTTATTAATGTGGCAGTATAAATTTACAAATTTATAGGAGGAAATAACTGCCCCTGTGTGAGGTTTGATGTTCTAGGATGATCTCAGCTACCATTAATAGGCACCTGACTTGGATGCCTGCAAGATTGAGAACATCCATTGTCTCTCTTCCTGGGAAGGCCAGAGAGTGAGCACTGACCAGAGTCTTCCAGGGGTCTGGATCACTGCTCTGTGTCCTTCTCTGCACTTCGGCCTTATACAGGGGTTGACTCTCCTCATGGACATGAGATAGCTGCAGAGGCCCCAGCATCACTTTCCCATCCACTCACCTTCATTAACCACAGGGGCACTGTCTCGTGAATGGGTCTTTTTTTTTTTTTAATACATATAAGCTGGGGTACAGGCCAGAGGCGTGGGGCGGCGAGAGGATTCACCAGAGGCAGAGTGGGGAGCAGAACAGGCAGATCAGAAATACACTGCCGAGGGGAGCAGCGGGCGAGGCAGGAGAGGTCTGCTGCACCATGTGGGATTCTCCCCGGCCGGGCGTCGAACTCACATCGCCGCTGCCGACAGCTCCACAGCGCAGCGCCCAACCGCTGCACCACCGGGGAGGCCCTCATGAACGGGTCTTTGTAAGAGCCTTGCTCAGAGGCCCCCAGTAAACCTCGCTTCATATCTCACTGCCTGTGTTTGTATTTGCACCCAGGTCTTAATCTACCCTGAAAGGAGAAATAACAAGACTGATCAGTCAAAGTCCATTTCCTGAGGTTGGAGGCAGGGCTGGCAGCGACTGGTTGGTAGATTAGCAGCAATTAGAAAGTTAGAATTATGTTAAAATTAAAAGACAAAATAATAAATAAGTGTAACATCTGACACGTTGATAATATCCATGGAGAATGCTTTCTGGCAAATTAGTAAAACCAACATTCTGATCAGCAGATATGAATATATAACGGGAGTATAACTATGTGCTACTCCAACCCCCCAAAAGCAAAAATGACTTAAGTGGCATAAGTTCTTTGGAATCTTGGGGAATGCATTCATTTTGCCTGGATAGAATAACTGATAATCGACACATCTTGCCTATAACCTGGCCAGGTTTATGGAAAACAAGCAACGCTGCTGAATTTTTGAGGAAATGGTCACTCAAATGAATGGTTGGCAGAGCCTTAAATTGGTACAGCAAGTTGGCCTTGAAATTACGCCCGTTGTATTTTTTAATTGAGGAAATTAACAATTTAAAATTAGGCATGTTAAAGTGGACAATTTGGTGGCATTCACCGTGTTGCGTAGCCACCACCTCTAATTCTAAAACATTTTCATTGTCCCAAAGAACACCCAGAAGTCAAGGCCTCCAACCCCAGCTACCAATAGCCAACAATCTGCTTTCTGTCTCTGTGAATATCCCTATTCTGGGTCTTCAGGTAAACGGAATCAAGTGCTATGTGACCTGAACATGTGTGTTCTAGGTTTATCCATGTTATACAGCAGGCATCAATACTTCATTCCTTTTTATGGCTGAATAATATTTTGTTGTTTGTGCCTGCTTTTTCTTCTTCTTCTTCTTTTATTGTGGAAAATAGACATAACATAAAATTTAACCATTTTCCAGTATACAAGTTTGGCATTGTGCAGCCCCACCCCACCCCACCATCCTTCTTTGGTTAGGAAGTTAAACCCTCTAAGTCAGATCTGCCTCTTCCTATGGGCTCAGGCCATTGTGACCCTCATGGAAAGGGTCACGGCTTGTTTCACCCAGAAGCCCCTCCTGCTGTGTCTCCATAGCCCAGACACCAGCACCAGATCCACGTTCACCCCCAGGCACCCTACAGTCCACTAAACCAAGTTCTATATGTCTGCTTTTGACCCATCAATTTTACTGCTGGAACTTGATCCCAAAAATTATCATGAAGCTGTGCAAAGAAGAGCTCCAAAGCCTTTCCTGGAGATGTTATCTAGATGCCCACAAGATGAGACTGAAGCCGTGATTTAGGATCCTATGATGGGACACTGAACACATCCTCCGTTTCATTATAGTAGCATATTTCGTGACACTAGAAAACACAGAGGACATATTGATAATTACTTATAAAGTATATCATCAACTGCAAGCACTATATATAGCCCCATCTCCATCCATTCTTTCAGTTCGATACAACCTTTGCTACATAAGGAGCTTGTGCTTTGTACCAGGCACTGTCCTAAGTGCTAAATATAAGGCTGTGATTTGAAAAGATGAAAACTACTGACCTCGGGTAATTTTTTATGTTCTAGTGGGTGTGAGCTTGGTATGGGGAGGGTAAATAGCTTGTATGGGTCCCACAGAGGGGGTTAGGACCCAGTTAACACATAGTGGGTTGAAAGTCCAGATACAGAAAATAGAAAAAAGTCTGGGTGGTGGATTACAAGGAAAGCTTTTTTTTTCTTTCTTCTTTCTCTCTTTTTCTTTTTATGTGCCCATAATGTCCATTTTCTTCAATAAACATGTTTACTTTTATAATCAGAAAAAAGAAAACTGATTTGAAAGTGATGAGTTTATTGAGAACTAGCTATATAACAATATCAAGTGAATGTAATAGAAACTTGAATAAAATTGCAGAGTCCATAAATTTTATAGACTCTATGCTTGCAATTATATGTATATGTACACACATATATATTTATTTAAAACCCGAACAGAAACATAGTTCCTTTGTATAGTGATTGGCACGTAGTGGGTGTTCAATAAATACCTGGTGAATACCTGGTGGATGAATGGCTTATTTCCCCTTTTACTTTTTTTTTTATATTTTCCACATTTTCCTTTGGAGTGTGCCATTCTTTTTCTTTGTGAAACAAAATACCACACTTACTTTTTTAACTTTAGATATATAATACATTTGCAAGGTAAATAATCTATAGAGTAAGGAGTTAAATGAGACCAGGTTTGCACAGAGTGCTTTCTGCTTCATAGTAGGCCTCCTAGAAATGTTTGTTCCTTCCTTTCTCCCTGGAGTGCTTTTAAAGGGATCCTATTTACAAGAGAAAATTGATTCCCACACAACTGTTTTACTCCTGCACATCTGTGATATAAATCACAGCCTTCCTGAAGAGCATCTTCAGAACTTGGGGACTCTGAGCTGGAAGGCGTCTTGAAGATTCCCCCATCCTCCCCTTCACCACCCCAATCCCAGCTTACAGACAAGGAAACTGTGGCCCAGAGAGGGCACATGACCTGCCCAGCATCACACAGGAGGCCACCCATGGAGCAGGAATGGGAGCTATCTTAGTAAGCTCTGCTGCCACAAAACCACACAGGCTGGGAGACTTAAACAAGAGGAACTGACACTGTTGCAGCTCTGCAGGCTGGACATCTGAGGTCAAGGTGTTTGCAGGTTAATCTCAGGGGCCTCTCTTCTTGGCGTGCACACAGACACCTTCTTGATGTATCTTCCCTCTGCCTTTCCTCTGTGCTTGTGGAGAGAATCAGCACTCCGGCACCTCATCTCACAGTTCTATAGGCTCAGGGCACCACCTGATGACCTCAGGTGACCATGGTCAGGCTCCATCTCCAAATACAGTCACACTGGGGGTGGGGCTCCCACACTGAGATTTTGAGAAGACACAGTTCAACCTGTGAGAAGAAGCAGCTCCTCACGCCTAGCAGTCCAGTTCTTTCCACCACACCCAGCTCCCCCTGCCCATTTTAGCAAGAAGGATGCTCACGTGTTACATAACTCGATGCACCTTGGGAAGGAGTGTGTCTGTTGCTTCCCTGGAGACAAACCTTGTCCTTGCAAAGATCAAGGTGTAGCTTCTAGAAGAAAAGCTCTAAAAGGCTTCACTCTTTTTACAGTTACCATGACACCCTGCCCTTGGATGTTCCTGCTGGTGCATTCAACCCTTCCTGAGGGCCGCCAGGCCAGCTCCTGCAGTGGCCTGCAGGTCACAGAGAGGAACACAGCCCCTCCATCCTGGACTGGGACGTCAGTGGAGAGAGACAATGGATGACACAGGTGTGATGGAGGAATTCAGGGAGGCTGGTCTTGGGAGGGAGTGATGTTCCATTCAGGAAGTGACGTTGGCCCAAGTTCTTGAAGCAGGAACTCCTAAACCAAAGTCCAGGGCTAAGGCTCCATGAGACCAGTGAATGCAAAGGGTGGGAATGTGTGTCCCTTTCTTTTTGAGAGAGTATGAACTTCTCATCTGAATAAGGTCAACCATCTTATTGGATACGGCAGCATTTCCTAGTCACGGATGGTAGAGAAAGAAATTCCAAGAGAAGGAAACAGCATTGCAAATGCAAGAGGGTATTCATGCGTGGCATGTGGGAAAATCAAAGAGCTTGAGGGTGGAGCCATGGTCGTGGGGCAAAGCAGAATGGACTGGGTGTCCATCACCAGCATCCACTTCTCTTCAGTCTGAGTGAAGGTTTTCTCTGGGAGAATTACTGACAGGTAAAGCTGCAGGTCTCTCAAGTGCTCTCTTAACTCCAGAGTCACCCGTTTGCCTTTCCTGCTCTCCTTTCAACTGAGTTAAGCTGATTTAACTACTTGAAGCTGATTGCCCAAGTTCTCCTAGCGCCCTCTGGTCTGCGGGCCAGCAGCATTGCCTCAAAGCTGATTGGAAATTTCAGGACCTGCCCCCGGAGCTGCTGAATTCAAACCTGCATGTTACCAAGATTCCAGGTGCAGCCTCATTGGACGCATGCAGTCCTGGAGAACCGCCATCACTCAAAAAGCCCACCCTGATGGCTTGGCCCCAGGGCAGGTCGGTCCCCCATGCCACACAACCACATCATGTTGCAGAAGAGGAAAGTGAGACTTGTAGGGGAGACGTGGGTGGCCTGAAGCCACGGGGCTGGTGGGGACAGATCCTGGCCACGTCAACTTGTCCTCCAGCCAGCTTGCCTTTCTTGGAACCTTGAGAGAAGAGCGCCGGCCCAGATCCCTGTCCACTGCCCCCACCCCGGCCCTGCCAGGGAAGCTCAAGGAGGGAGCAGTCCACGCCTCCATCTCTCCCGCCCGGCCCCTGCAGCCTCTCAACTCCCCGGTCATGTATAAAACATTCCCAGAAACCACTTACTCCTCATGCATTTTCCATGAAGCTGAGCCCAAGTTAAAACATATAAACATAAAAATATCAAGAAGCACTTTTTTAAAAAAGGACATGTTTCATAAAATACCAAGAGACCCATTTCCACACTTGCCTCCTCCCAGGCATCCCCCTCCTCTCACCTCCTTCTCTCCTCTGTTCCCATCACCCTTTGCTACCCAGTGCCCATCTTTTGTGCTCCCCTTTCTCTTCTCTCTTCTGTTTCTTGTTGCTTTTCTCTTCTCTGTTCCTGCATTCACCCCAGACACATTTACCTCTCAAACTTTCCCTCTTTCTATGTTTCTCTCTTTCTCCCTCTCCTCTCCTCTCCTCTTTTTCCCTCTCCACTTCTCTCCTCCCTTCCTCTCTCCATCTCTCTCTCTCTGTCTCTCTCCCCTTACCCCTACCCCTATTTTCCTGACTGACCTGAGTCAGCATCTCGTTTATTCATTTTCATCTTTCAGGATCTCCTCTTGCCCCACACCCATGAAAATGGCTAAAATTAAAAGGAATACAGTGATCCCAAGAGTTATTGAAAATATGGACACACTCACACCTCGGGCCCTGCCAGTGGGTGGGCAAATTGAGTGTGGGAAAGAATCAAGCACTATGAAAACAGTTTGGCAGTTTCTGCTAATGCTAAACACACTTTTGCCCTCTGACCAGATATTCCAAGCCTGGTATATTCTGAGGAGACATGAGGGCTTATATCCCCCAAAAGGCAGGTAGAAGAATGTGCTTTTATTCATAATGGCCCAAACTGGAAACAGCCCAAACGACCATCGACAGGAGATTGGATAATTCAATTCTGGTATATTTATATCTTGGAATAGGGCACGGCAATAAAAGGAATGAACTACTACCACGGGTAACAATATGGATCCATCTCCCAAACTTTATGCTTTAGAGAAAAAGCCCAAACACGAAAAGAGTACAAACTGTCTGCTTCCATTTATAGGAAGTTCAAGAATACGTAAAAACAGTTCTACTATCTGTAGTCTGGGGGTGACCAGTCCTGGGGCTTCAGGGGAGACTTCTGGGTGCCTGGTTTGTTGCACGTCTAGGAACGCTGACACGACATGGGTGAAATATTTATCAGGCTGCACATTTCATATTTATGAGGCTCATTGTATGTGAGTTTTGCTTCAATTAAAAAATACAACCCAGAATAATACAAGGTCCGACTTATTCTAGAACGGCTACTATCGCCACAGCTGGCACACAGCTTGAACTCAGGACCCAACTCTGACGTGTTCCCCACCCCACTGATTGAGACAGGCCGATGGGGCGCTATGTCCCAGCCACGGCCCCCAAGGCTGAGCACCCACCTTCCTGCTAGGCTGTCCTGGATCCTGGGACCCCACAGACATCCCCAGGACAGTCAGCCACCCCTGAGGTCTTTTGGGAAGTCTGCCTCACACCGAGAGGCTGTGCTGACCTCCGGCACCTTTCCGCTGCTCTGGGGGATCCCCCTGCTTCATCTGTAACATTATGATGATGTTTGAACTTAACACTGACTCTGACAAGCAAGTAGTTCATTAATAGCACAAAACCTGCACCCAAGGTAACGGGGAGAGGGTGGCCTAGCGGGAACCCTCCAGGAAACTGTCCTGCCCACAGCTCCAGAACAGGATTAAGCCAGCCGTGGAGGCTATGGGGATCCAGACTCCAGCTTGGGGACTCTGCAAAGGCCTTTATTTATGTTTTTCTTCTTTATTCGCGTCCTCCCAGGAAGAGAGGAAAACAGAACCCAGTTTTTCTGCTTCAGCAGCGTGGGTGTGAGCCCAACACACAGAACCCTTCAAGGCAAACTAAAACCCACTTATTTTCATTGAAGGGGAGGAACCAGGACCAGAGGGACTTGAGCACTATTAGTTAAATAATGGTGCTTAAAAATGCATTGAATTTAGCCGCCTCCCTCCCCCCTAAAAAAAATCTGGAATTTTCCTATTGAGTATACTTTTTTCCCCTTGCCCATGAATATTAATGCTCCACTCAGAGAGATCTACTTGAAAAAAACAAGAATAAATTAAATACCTACAGATTTTTCTAATTCCTCTTTTTGGTGACATGCCGTCATTACATCAAATTACTGAGATGGGCCCGCACCCCCCTTTTTTTTTCTTTTTGGGTGAAAATTATGGAATATAAAGTATATGTAAATGGAGCAAAGGAGGAAAAAAAAAAAACTGTGAAGGAAGAATAAGGGAAGGAGAGGCATTAGGTATTCCGCCGGCGTAGTAGTCAGCCAATTAATCAAGCAGTGGCGAGAAAAAGATGCAGAAGGGATGAGTTCGCCCTTCACGTTGATGGGGCCGGCGCAGGGCAAACGCTACGGCACCTGAGCTCACGGTTAGGCATGCAGAAAGGGATCATGGGAATATCTTCCCGTCTTTGTCTTTCTCGTGAAGGATGGAAAATGTCAAGCTGTTGTTTGGCTGGATTGACGGGGGTGGGGGAGAGTGGAGGAGAATTCAGTCTGGCAAGGCAAGGATTTTAACTCTTTGAGGACATCTCCGCCTCCCCTCCCTCCCCAGCCCCCAGCTCCACCTTCTTCTGCTCCCAGCCCTGGAGCACATCTGTATGGAACTCTGCCTGCAAACAGCAAGTGGGAGGGAGCTGATTGATGGTGACATGCAGGCTGGGGCAGCCAGTGCAGTGTGTGTGTGTGTGTGTGTGTGTGTGTGTGTGTGTGTGTGTGTGTGTGTGTGTATGTGTGTGTTCCTATGCACACACATCGGGTGGGGTGACAAGAAGCATTTTTCCTCTCCCCCACAAGTGTTCTTTGTTCACTCTGGAAATAAGGGTACTTGACCCTTTCTCTCTCCAGCCCTGTCATGTCCCTTTGGAAGTGAACAGTGCCTCAAAATTTCAGGGATCCTACAAAAGGGATAACAGTAGTACTAAGGTTTTGGGGTTCCATCTGCATGGCCCTCGGGGTGCTGAAACGACCCAGAAAAGTGGCCTGTCAGGCCTCCGTGGTGCAGCTGGAATTCCATTGTGACTCTGGAGAGCTGGCCTGGGGCTGGGCTGGAGGGAGAGCCTTAGCACAGGGCTTATCCCTCTCTGCTATAACAATGATGAAAATAATAATAGTAATAATCTATCAACTTCCATCAGTAATGCCTTCTCTTGACTCCTTTAAATTTCCATGTCAGTTCACTATTTTTAAATTCTGGCAAATCCATAATTCCAAGGAAAGGTGGGTCATCAAATCACTCACTGAGAAAATGGGTATTTGATTCTTCTCACCTGCCCAGGGAAAGGGCGTTGAGTGGTCCACGAGGCAGAGGAGATGCTGAGGACACAGGTGGAAGCATGAGGTCTAGACCAGTGAGACGGGAGAGGTGCAAACCCGGTCTCTAGTTCCCACCCCAAAGTTTGGCCAGGAAACAGATGAGCACAAAGGCCTCACCCTGGCCCTCCACCCTCATTGCGGACTAGGTCATGGCCATTGCCAGCTCATCGGGTGGGCCTAGTGTGGGCCCTAATGCTGGAGCCAACACCTTCAAAGGGGGATCCAGGAGCCAGCAGCACCCTCCCACCTGGGAGCTTGCTAGAAATGCAGGATCTCTGGCCCCAGCCCTACCGAATCAGAATCTGCATTCCAATAACACTTAGGTGGTTTGTGTGCTCACTGACATTTGAGAAACCCTGGTTTAAGAAAAACATTTCCCCTTACATTTACTATCTGAAAACTCAGTCTGATGATCAAAGGCAGTTTCTATGCTATGAGCTCTGAGAGCAGGTAGCATTTGCTGGGGTTAAATGTGGACAGTGTCCAGGCCATCTGCCTGCAATAGCTCAGCCCATCCTCCCAACCTGTGAGATGGGCACTGTTGGTATCACATAGATGAGGCCACTCGGGCACAGAGAGGTATGGGGACTCCCCCAAGGACACACAGCCAGAAAGTGGCACCTGCACAGTTGGAGCAGAAGCATCAGGCTCCACAGCCCGAATTCTGGGCAGTGATTCTCACACTTGAAAATGCATGAGAATCACGCAGAGGGCTTGCTGAAACACAGGTTTCCGCACCCCATCCCAGTGTTTCTGATCCAGGGATCTGGGGTAGAACCCAAGAATTTTCTTTTCTACCAAATTCCCAGCAGCAAAACTGAGATTGCAAATCCACAACCACCCTTTGAGAACCACTGTTTACAGCAGGGCTCCCCACTTCTTTTTTTTTCTTTATATTATTTATTTATTTATTTAAGTATATATTTTATTGTTATTTATATCTTTCACATTTTGTATTCCCCTTGGGTAACCCACCACCAATTCACCCGTGATCCATCTCCGTGGTCCCTTGTGTCCTTTTCTACTCCATTTTGTGCCCTTTTCCTTCCCTTCCT
>PVIJ01017764.1:0-28428 GCA_004024925.1 Scalopus aquaticus | reverse complement strand
AATGGCCAAGTTATGGAAGCAATGACTCAGTGACAGATGAGTGGATAAAGAAGATGTGGTCTACATGGAATCCTACTCAGCTACAAAAATTAAAAAGATGAAATATTGCCATTTACATCAACAAGGATGGAATTGGTTGGGAGACAAAAATGGAGACATAGTGAGAATGAGAAATCCACATACTGGGTGAATTCACTTACATGTGGAATATAGAGGAACAAAGCAAAGGGACAGACAAAATCAAACCAAGACAAACCCTTGAGATCTGACTGCAAAATTGGAGTTACCGGAGAGGAGGTGTGGAGAGAGCAAAGAGGATGGGGGCCCATAATAAACTGGTGGAGAGGTATTGATGCTTGGCTGGTGGGTGTGGTGTGTTCACACACATTGATGAGGTGTGAAAACTGCAATCCTAAAACATACACAGTCTTGCAAACCAGTGCTACCTCAAAAAAAAAAAGGTATAGATTTGAGAGCTACTTATAGACTGATATTTTAGACATACAGCACCTAAAGAAGTGAGTGTAAGAGCAAAGAAAAGATACTCCAGGATTAAACCCAGGCTCTCATTTGATTAAGGTATATGGGAGACAATAGGTAAGAAAGAGGAGTGTCAGCTTAGACCCAGATTAAAAGACCAGCAAGTAACAGGAAAATGAGGCTTTGGAGACCTTACATCAAGTAAAGAAGTGTCTGACAGCACAGGTATTGAGCTCTTTTGCTGTCTGGAGTGAGCTGAGGACTGAGAACTGGACCGCTGGACCTAGGACACGAGGGTCCTTCATTCACCCCATCCCTACGAGAAGGTGCAGCGCAGTGACCGCCTGAGGAGAGGATCTGGAAGGCCTGGAGTTAGACAGTTTGTGCAGGAATTCTGCTGTGGAGGAGGGGTCGACAATGGGGACTTGGCATCAAGGCAAGCAATTCAAAAAGGTTGGGCCTCCCTGGTGGCGTAGGGGTTAAGTCTCAACACTATGAAGCTATCCACAGCCACTACAGCGCGAGTTCGATCCCCAGCCAGGGAGCTTCCCACAGGGTGCAGCAGAACTCTCCTGACTCCCCGCTGCTCCCCTCAGCAGTGTGTTTCAGTAGATACACTTGTTCTGCTCCCCACTCTGTCTCTGGTGAATCCTCTCACACCCACACCTCTGGCCTACACCCCAGTTCTTGTGTGCAGAAATAAATCTTTAAAAAAAGGAAAAAAAAAAGAAAAGGCAAAGTCATTCAGGTGTATGCTGCTGGAAGTGATCTCTAGTGAGGAAAATCATGGCAGTGTAAGTGAGAAAGGCAAGAATTTCTGCAGTGTTGTCCTTCAGTGGAGGATTTGCTACTGACAGCCTTCACTAAGTCCGAGGAGGGGTTGGCTGTATGTGGGAGCATCAGAGGTCACCCAGAGTAACTGGCATGTCACTGGTTTGTTGTGCATCACACAAGACTCCAGGACTGGGAAGGCTCTGACATAAGGGCCGTGTCCCTTTTGTCACCAGTGTGTGCCCATTGTCTACACTTCTCTGCCCAACAGAAGCCCCCAAAGCATTGTGGGGAAAGGCTGGACTCGGTGGGTGAAGGTACAGCTGGACGACATGGTTCAGTCAGTAAGACTCGCCTCCCACAGCTCAGAAGGCCCAGGCTTGGTGTCTTCATATTCTGCACGTGGCCAACAGCAGGTTCTGAGGGTTGTATGAAATACTGAGGTGTCATATCAAACAGACTGCTGCCAACCAGCTCTCTACGACGCGGGCGGAGGAAGCACAGCATGGCCGCACACTCTCCCGCTGATAACGGACGTCGCTGGAGTCAGACCTCGCGACACCTGCCAGAGTCCTTATCGTTCCCTGAGGCGCGAGTAAAGAGTGGACTGGCTGTTGTGCATAGTCATTAACGCTTCCCTTGGCGTTCCTGAGGAGAAGCACGCTAACTGTGCAGCAGGCCCCATGAATTCCAGAATCGTTGGCTTGCTATTTTCCCGCAGCTACACACTCACTCACATCTGCCTCTTTCCCTGCACCTGGTGTGTACTGAATGCTGTTGTTTAAAAATAAGTGAAGTGACATCAACCTATTGACAATAACAATAAGAAATCGGGGTGCTGTGAATGAGATCAGAGAAACGAGCTGTGGAAATAGCAATGTCCTCTGGGCAAGAAGATATTCTATATAGAAATTGCAAATAACTCTTACGCGTTCCTGCACACTCTCACATACACATACAGCAAGCAAACCTGACATCTGTGTACATACGCACCTGATTTGTTCTACGTATCTAGATCATTCAGAAATCTATGAATGTTGTTGAGCAGTAAGGGAGAGACGGAAGCTGAGAAAAAAATGGAGCATGATCAAATAATCAAAACTCCCAATCTTCTTATTTTATGAGAAAATCTATGAAGTTCTCCCCTGGCAAAGGAACTATCTAGGTAACTGCTCACCCACATTTTCATTTGAATTTGTTTTTGTAATTACAATTTGATTGATAGACTTTTAAGAATAAAAAAAGCCAGTGCTTCCATGTTGGGGTAAGGGGTTAAATCTCAGCACTATGAAGCTGTCCACAGCTGCTGAAGCACGAGTTCGATCCCCGGCCAGGGAGCTTCCCACAGGGTGCAGCAGACCTCTCCTGTCTCCCTGCTGCTCCCCTCAGCAGTGTACTTTAGTCCATCTGCCTTTTCTGCTCCCCACTCTGTCTGGTGAATCCTCTCACCTTCCACACCTCTGCCTGCACCCCAGCTCTTGTATGCATCAATAAACAGATCTTTAAAAAAAAAAACAAAAAGCCAATGCAAAGTTTACAATACATATTCTTTCCCTTTTAAACACTCCATGGCTTTTGACTTGAGTTGCAGAAAGTCACATAATGTAAATATATGGGTTTGAAAAGGATTCATAAGGATTAAACTCGAGAGAATAACATTTATTAAAGGCAGATTTATTATGCTCTAAAACATGTATGACATAAAACTCAATTCAAACCTTATAAAGTGAGATTTCCATGTTCCTCATCTGGCACAGTCTAAATTGGCTGAGAGCTTTTATGTTTTTTTTTTTTACAGATTAAATTTTGCAAATGCTTATATGAAAATGCTTTTTCCAGATATGATTCCCTAATTTTGTTTCCTTAAGAATTGTGGTGCTACTAGAATGTTTGTATGTCTGTTATATGGGAAATAGTATTTGTTTATAATAAAAACATGCTAGGGCTAAAAATATACCTGTTTAAAGGAAGCTTGTTGAACATTTGCTCGAAAGTGAAAATTTTCACCAAATCCACAAAACATTAGGTTAATCTGATAATTTACATTCCTCCTGTTCTATATTACCTTGGATAGTCAATAATTGGCTTAATTTCCCCTAACAAATTGTTTTTCAAATGACTTGGCTTTAATCTGGGCATATCATCAATACTGACATTTCTACAGTGTTTGGAACAGACTGGGGTAAAGATTTATGCCTCTTTCTAGTAGGGAAGAGGCACAGAAGTCAATGAGTGAACCTCAGTGTCTAATGCCGAAGTCTTAGTGACGTTTATTTCTCTTATGTCAGATAAGCAAACCAAAAAGACCCTTGTTTTAAACTTGGACAAAGTACTGGGTCCTGTCTGAAGCCCCTGCAGCCCCAGTTCCAGTAAGTCAAGATTGTTTATATCAATTTAAATCATTTTTTTAAACTTATGTATTTTTTATTTATTAATGCATACAAACTGGGATGTAAGCCAGAGGTGTGGGGCGGTGAGAGGATTCCTCAGACACAGAGTGGGGAGCAGAACAGGCAGAATGACTGAAGTACACTGCTGAGGAAGCAGCGGGGTGGGGAGACAGGAGAGGTCTGCTGCGCCCTGTGGGTCAGCTCCCTGGCTGGGGATCGAACTCACGCTGCAGTGGCAGCGCATAGTTTCATAGTGCTGAGACTTAACCCCTTGTGCCACCAGGGAAGCCCAATTTGTATAAACTTATTTAATAGAACATTATGGAAGACTCTATCATGCAGTTATTAGAATGCAAGACAGTCCTATATCAAAAGAGCTATTGTACCCCAAATGTGCAATTTATGCTTCTGTTGATTTTTTTTCAAGATTCATTTTACTTTTGCATACAAACTAGGGTGCAGGCCAGAGGTGTGGGGCAGTGAGAGGGTTTACCAGAGATAGAGTGGGGAGCAAAACAGGCGAATCTACTGAAATACACTGTTGAGGGGAAGAGTGGGCGAGGCAGGAGAGGTCTGCTGCTCCCTGTGGGAATCTCCCCGGCCAGGCATCGAACTTGCGCCGCAGCCACCGACAGCTCCACAGCGCAGCGCTTAACCCAGGCACCAGGGAGGCCCTGCTTCTGTTGACTTTTAAACATGATTTTGGGCCTAGATCAAAATCTGCCCCTCATTCCAAATAGGATTTGCTTTGAGTGGAAAGTCGGATTCAAAGTTCAGGAATTCTAGAAAATCCTATTTAGAGTAATCAGCAAAAACTCAGGTATCATAGAGGCCATTAAAGTAATTTCTTTCGCTGTGAGAAACATTAAAATCCTTTCAATTCTTAAGATAGAAAGATGCCAGAGGAGAGTTTTACACTCCTATTATTTTTATTCGAATCTAATTTCTAATTTCATTACCAGCTAATAATGTCAGGAAAGAACAGTGCTTTACTCTGAGAGTGTGGGCCTAAGTTTGGGCCGAGAAGGCGGCTCCGATCGGGTCTTACCCAATCTGCGTGCCTGTCTAGGCTGCCGCCGCGCCCACACGGGATAATTTGGTTTGTCCTTCTCTTGTTAGGTGTGACCCTGACTTCTACTGAGGGAAATTGCTTGTTTCCTCAGCTTTATTTTCATTGCTTCATTGAATCTGTGTTGAGTGTCCAATTTGGACAGAACGGCTTGAAATAAGGCCTAAGAAGCGGCACCTCTGTCATGATATCCAGCGAAAACTGCTTTTTTAGGCCTTTGGCAAACTGAGATTGCTGCTCTGCTCAAAAGATGCAGGTCGCTGGCCTCCTGGCACAGCCTCTTCGTCAGCAGTCCATGTGCCACCTTCGGGACGAAAAGGAACGAACGGCAGGCGGCGAGTATAAATTCAGACAATCGTAGGAAAGGAAGCAGAGGACATTTTGCTGTGAGAAAGGAGCTGGGAGAGAAAGGGAGTCACTTGAGGGGAGCACCCACGTGCAATAAGGTATTGGTGAGGTTGGGGCCTCCCCGGTGGCGCAGCTGCTTGAGCGCAGCACTGTGGAGCTGTTGGCAGCTGCTGCACGAGTTTGATCCCCGGCCAGGGAGCTTCCCACAGGGCTCAGCAGACCTCTCCTGTCTCCCCGCTGCTCCCCTCAGCAATGTATTTCAGTCTGTTCCCCACTCTGTCTCTGGTGAACCCTCTCGCCGCCCCACACCTCTGGCCTGTACCCCAGCTTGAATGCATAAATAAATAAATCTTTAAATAAAAATTAAAAAAAATCCGTGAGTAGGTTATATGAGTGTATCTGGATTTATGGTCACCTAGTGCAGTGTGGGAGAAGGTTGGACTTCTTGAAGAGTGTGGACTCAAGTCCAGCTCTTGTATTTGCTCCCTAGTGTTACTGAGCTTACTGAAAACCCGTCAAGACTTGATTGCTTCTCATGTGTAAGGATTATAATCCCCACTGCACAGCAGTGTGAGGCTTCATTTGTATGAAGGTGATAGACAAATCCCAGATGGCATGGTAGACGCCCAGCATGGTGCTTTTTACACAGTAAATGCTCAATAAAATAATGTTGTGGTTGACAGTGGGTATGTGGCATGTTATCTCCTTCCATATTGATAATAGTTCATGGAAAAGAGATTTCACTTGTTTTATCTTTGTAGTTCTGGGAAAGATACTCCCGGCAAAGAAACGAAGATTTTCTTTCTACTTTCTCAGACACTTCCCAATGTAAGATGAAATTTCTGTGTGGGAATTTGTTGTATTTGACTTTCATTAAAATATTGTTTCTCTCCTGGGTGGGGTAGTGCGTTAATGGCTACGCATGCGTAGTTCTCTAAGGCTGCCTACCTGTGCGCTAGAAGAATTCTCTCTTCTTTCTTCCTTCCTTTGTGATAAAATTCTGTGGTAGCTTCCCGCCCTTTTAAGAGTAGGGGAGGAGAAGGGGATTGGGAACTTTCTAGTTTCTCTGACTGTCATTGAAGGGTCACCACAACCCAGTGTACCAGCTATCACTGTATATATGACAACTACCCTCAAATTTACACACCTAAAAAAGCAACCGCTTACTATTATTATTTCTTAAAACAACAGCTACTTACAACTGCCTGCATCTAATTTGATTCAGATTCATTGTGGAATGAATCTCACACCAAAGGATGGAGAGTGCATCATAGAATGGGGAACATTGGCTTAATTGATTGACAGCGATTACTCTTTGGCCCCATGTTCAAGCCATTTTTTCCCAGCTAGCTTTACCTCCATCAAAGTCAACACTTGATACTACCTCTTCTCCAAATGATTCAACTCTACCCCTCACCCCGCCTTTGACATATGATGAGCCTCAGAACCATTTGTATGTATCCCGACCGTGCCAGCTGTGCTGCACAACTCACAGGGACAGATTTCAATATACATTTTACTATAATGATTAAAATTCAGGGAAGCCTCAGGAATTCAAACGTTTTGAAGGAAAAAAAATTTCCAATTACGTCTTTTCGCCACTTTGATATTCTGAGAAGAGAAAACGTTTCAGTGATGATATGAATGATTGAAGACCAACAAAAAGCATGTGAAAAAGGAAAACGTTTTCTGGGAGCTGACTTGGCTGTGTTCTCCTGTTGTGTGAGTCCCACAGTCTCTCTCTAATTTGAGAAATCGCAACAAAACCCTTTCTATCTTCCAGGTATCTCTAGAGGACTCTGCTCTTAATAATGTTTTGCAAACTTAAAAGTGTTGTAAAAGCAAATGCTGTGCTTTCCAAATGCACCCCGATTTTATCATGCCAGAATTTGACTACAGGAAAGAATTTTAAAGAACAATGTTTCAGTAATTATCACAGAACATGAAGAAGCTTCTAGGGAAGTTAATCCCCAGTTGGGGAAATAAATGTGTATGTGATCGACCAGTTACTCTTTCAATACCAAGACAGCCATTCCCTTTACTTTCCTGATAACATTTTAGAAAATTAGAGGTTTTGGTGAAGACCCATAGATTTTTCTGCATATGTAAATCATTTTATGAAAAGGAAAGAAAAAGAAGATTTTGGTAAACAGTAATCTATTTTCCTTTCGTAAGTGATATTTTTGAACATAGTGTAAAACTCTCGGAGACACCCTCTTCCTAGTAATTAAGAGAGCAAAGCATTTGCATAGATTTAAAGTAAAAATGTCTCTAGCCCATAGCCTGTGCAGGAATCTGCTGAGTGTAAATCAACCTTTCACCCCAACTATTGGCCAAATAGTCAGATTACAAGGTCTCAGGAGCACAGGGGGAACCAGAGAAATCCCTGTGTTCTCAGGAAAACCTTCCATCTGTACAGAATCCTGAAGAATTAGCAAATAGGACTTCAGGGAAGGAAAGAGCAAACATATTTTGTGTGGCAGAGGAGACACCAGGAATATATACCTGTTGGTTGTGGAGCAGAAGGTGAGAAATGAGGGCTGAGCCAGAGAGGAGAGGAGGCCGACAACAAGGCAGATCTCAAAAAGGATGTTAATGCCAGACCAAGCAATTTGAACTATATTGCAAGGGCAATGATAGAGCAATTTAAAGATATTAAGGGGGAAAGTGAGATGATCAGATTTTCACTTTAGAAAGGTCACTGGAAATAAGACAAGTCTGTGCAATGAGTTGGCTGTGACATTTGGCCCGACCATGGCCTGGAGCTGCCTTGAATGGTGTACCTCAAGCATGGTGCAAAGAAGTGGGTCATCTAAGAATGTTGAACACATGATGTCTTAGTAAATGAGCATGAGACACGATCCTCCAGGACTATAATTTGACAAAAAGACCCCACCCACCAGGTGACCGAAGCTGGTTATTTAGGTTTTTGATCCTGAATACATCTCTTTTGTCAACCAGAAGTTGAAAGGAAAGGAAATTAATCATTTTGGTCGTTCTCTTTATGTGAATTTCCACATGAAATAAATTATGAATTGGTGCTCTATTTAATTTCCACCATTTTATTCCAGTTAATTTCCATGGAAAGCAAATTGATTCTCTGTCATTTCTTTATGTCAGCCACAATGGCATGGTTCAAAGGTAATTGTATGGTGTCATCTTTGCCTTCCAGCATCGCTGCGAATCCTGGATTTGTAAATGTTAGCATGCTGAGTTTTTAGCAGGAGGATACAATTTTCTCTTATAATTTTTTTAATCTTGAAAAACTTTCACTGACCTAATTTCCTTCCTGTGGCCCATTTCATGTGGTATTTTGTTGAGTCTGCCATGCCAACCAGCAAGCGTAATTATCAACCGGTAGTAATCAGCTGGGACCACTTAAGCTGAGTTTTCACATGTCTTTACTTCTGTTCTGTCCCCAGCATACAGCATCGCTCCTCCTTACCTCTCAGTTTCTCTCTTGACCCTCAGCCCAGTGCCCTGGGGTTTAATCCAGTCCGTGACTGCTACTCCCTTGCCATCTATGGGAATATTCTGGTGCTTCCTTTCCCAGCATCTGCTTCCACCCCACATTCACTTAATTCCTAGCTAATCTGATTTCTTCTTAGATACCTGTTCAGAATGGCTTCGTGAGCACGTGGAGTTATTGTGGAGGACACAATTTACATGTGTAGAAAAGAACACGAATTGAAACAAAGCAAATTTGGCTGTGACTGTGCAGAGTTAAAAATACTGATTTAAAAGACCAACACTACTATACACAAACATACACATCCATAGGTTTGCATATATGCAGAGGACATATAGGAAGAGGCAGAAAGGAAGTGTTAGCATGCAGACCGAAGGGCACCCCAAGACCCCAGACTCACATGCTCTGAATGCATCCATCCGTCCACCGCGGAAAGACAGCACACCGTTAGTGTAAAGTTCTTCGATAGGGTTAGTGTGCAGACAGAGAAGAGAAGGCTACGGTGTCCAATGGAATGCCCAAAGTTCCCCATTCCCTCGGGGTAAAGGCTCAGCCAAACAGGGTTGGCCCAAAGCAGGGCCACTGAGGCCTGAAAGCTGCCACACTCTACGGCATATTCTGGCGGGGCCCCATAGGAAAGGGGCAGAGGGGGATGAGAGGAGCTAAATCAAGTACAAATCAAGGTACAAGTACAAGCGGCGGCTGCTGCTGTCAGCCGCCCGTGGCTCTCTTGCCCCTGTGCACCCCACATGTCTCCACATGTCTCAGCTCCCTGCGTCTCCTTCCATGTCCCCCCATTCCTGGTGCAAGCCCAAAGCCAGGGAGCAGCAGGTCCTTCTTCACATGTCTCTGCTCCCCGTGCCTCCTCCAGGCCTGTAGAGCTCCATCTTGCTCTCCGTGCAGCTCCCCCCCTCACTAGGCGGGGCCGAGGACATGGACCCTCCCCTTTCATGGAGACTACACTGTAACAGATTATCTCTGAAAAAAGGAAATCGGGCGAGGGAGACAGAGCTGACGAGATGGCTTTGGGAGAAGAGATTTCCTTCGGCAATATTCAAATGGACCCGATGCCTGCAGTCCTGGAATCGCCTAATTAAAATTTTGAAAAATGTGATAAGTGCTATCAAGACATAGTACCTAGGACCATTAGAGGAAATAGCAGGGGGAAATCAATGAGTCTTCTCCAAAGGAGTCATCTCTGAGAGGGGTGGGCTGGGGAAGAAGTTCCAGACGGAGCCATCTACCTAAGGCCCCTGTCAGGAAAAAGACTGACTGGGAAGAAAGGAAAGCAGAGGACAGACGTGGCCCAGAGGGACAGACATGGTGACACTGGGGAGGGTGTGAGGGCCTCCGTCAGGCTGAGGCTGGTAGAACATGTGGTGATCTCACATTTATTTTGAGTGCAAGTGGGGAGGGGGCATATAAAGATTTTGAGCAGAGAAAGGACGAAACCTGTTTTTCATTTTTGAAATATTGTCCTGGATACTCGGTGAAGAATATGTTAGAGAAATAGTCAAGTGTAACCAGGGAGACTTTGAAGATTATGCAACAGTGTTGGATTAGCGTGAATGTGGTGTGCCGGCAGTTTGGCAGAAAATGACTTAAGTAGAGAGACAAGATAAATATTTTGGAGGTATCCCAGGTAGACTCACAATGCATTTTATGTGGCTGGAAAAGGGGAGAGAGTTAGCCAAATAGGATTTCCAAGTTTCGCTATCTAGCACTTTGGTGGGCATTCATCTGAAAAGGCTACATATCATATGATTTCAACTATACAACATTCTGGAAAAGGCAAAACTTTGGAGACAATAAAAAAGTCAGTGGTTGCCAGAGGGTCTGTGGGAAGGAGGGGAGAATAGGTAGAGCCCGAGGGGGTGGCACAGTGAATCTACTCTGTACAATACGGTAAGGGTGGCTATGTGATGTTGCACATTTGTCAAAACTCCATGTCTATACCTGCACACATGTCAGTGATAAATAGTAATCCATCAGTATTGGTCCATTGAGTGTGACAAATACACCACAATAATGCAAAGTGATGATGGGGGAACTGTGTGTGTTGGGGGGGAGGGATATATGGGGTTTCTCCACATGAGCTGTTCTTTTTTGGTCTGAATCTAAAGGGGGTCTAAAAAACAAAGCCCTTTTATTACTACTACTAATAGTAATAATAATTAACAGAGAAGGAAAAAAGCCAGAATGTGTAATAGAAGACAAATGTCACAGAAGGAAGGAAAGAGGTGTTGCATGAAGACATCAGTAATTAAATATATCAAATGTTACTAAAAATTAAATGAGACAAGAGGGGAGATCGCAGTGGGCTTGACAGTATCCTGTTTATTTATGATTTTGACAAGAGTAGTTTCAGAGGTATAATTGGAGACAGAAGACAGGATGACATGGGTGAAAGAAACTTTGCACATACTCTAATGGGTACCACTAGAACATCTAGGATATAAAACTTAAACAGTTGATCAGATCAAAAGCATATCATTCTTAATAATACTTGACAAAATATCCCTAAAGAACTTTAAAATCTTAGTCTTGTTGACAGTTAATGGCGTAGTGCCATGGTGTGCAAAATATGTGTGTGGATGGTTGTTTTGTATATAACCTTATTATAGGTAAGAAGCAAAAGGCACCTCAGGATAGCTCTAGTTTGACTAACCAGCCAGAAAATATGTATTTTTTGTTACATAAATTTTAAATATGATGGTTAATTATGAAATTGGGGGAATTATTAACAAAGATTCACCAATTGAGGTAGCCCATATGGTTAGTACTCTAATGAAAGCTCCATCTATCCTGCATATGAACACTTACATGTTTTGCTCTAATATGCAGAGAGAATGTTTATACAAATCCAGTCATAATTAATATCATTAAGGAACATTACAATACATATGGTATTATGGGAAAAATTTAGCAAAAATCCTTATTGTCATGTACAACTTGATGCTTGTAACACAGAAAGCTAAGATGAAATGGCTAATATTTTATTTATTTATTTTTAAAGATTTATTAATTTTTGCATACAAGCTGGAGTATAGGCCAGAGGCTGAGGGGGCGAGAGGGTTCACCAGAGACAGAGTGGGGAGCAGAGCAAGCAGATTGACGGAAAACACACTGTTGAGGGGAGCAGCGGGCGAGGCAGGAGAGGTCTGCCGCGCCATGTGGGAATCTCCCCGGCCGGGCATCAAACTTACGTCACCGCTGCTGACAGCTGCGCAGCGTAGTACTTTAACCACTGCGCCACCAGGGAGGCCCGAAATGGCTAATGTTTTAGATAGACAACACTCGACGAGAAACATAGACAAAGGGGAGATGGAATAATATAAAAAGGATTCACCCTTCACCTGAAACTGGTAAAGAAAGAACAACACACGTTCAATAGCAGTCTCTGAACCCTGGATCTCATGCAGTGAAGGTCACAGACTCTTAAGTGATGGGAAATGAATGTGGTAAGCCCCACCACGATTCTAATTACTACCTAGAAAGAATTTTTAGAATTCAGTGCAGGGCAGGATGAATCCCGGCAAAGCCTAGCATCTCTCTGGGTGGAGAAGACAGATGTAGGTGTTTTCGGAGGCCCAAGTGGCAAGAATTTGCTGGGAAGAATCGAGAGGCAGGAGAGCCACATGGCCAGACTCTGCAGAAAGGCACCTGGTTCTGCCCTGGCCTCCAGCTGGTGTAGACAGCACAGGCATCGGAGCCACTGCCCAGACCAGGGAACGAGCTGCCCGAAAGGATTAGAGGAAACAGTCTTTAAAGTGCAAGGGCTGAAAATAGTTCCTGTTTCCACCAGTCAGACTAGGAAATGTAAATCATAAGAAATTGGTAAATTGCTCAGAAGGAATTTGCCTCAGTAGAAGAAAAAAATAACTGGAGACCAGATGTTGCTGTTTTTTAACACCAGCATCAACTTATTTCCAAGTAACTTAAAGATTCCTCAGGATAAAACTTAAAAATATTTATAGGCATAGGAAAATACCCAGAACCCTCAAAATAAATTCACATTTTTAAAATCCAATAAATACCATATGTGCCAAAAAAAGCAGAGAAATATATAACCCATAATGAAAAGAAATCTTAAAACATCAAACCCAAGACATCACAAATGATGTAATTAGTAGATGTTTAGATGCTTACTAAAATTGCATTCGTGTGTTCAAAACAGTAGAGAAGATTAACAAGTTATGTAAAGATACAAAAGATACAGAAACATACATTAAATTTCTGAGATGAAAAACTACAATGTATTAGATAAAAAAATACCTTTGAAAGAGATTAAAAATAACTTATATGTTTCAGAGAAAAGATTAGTGATTTTGAAGACACAGCAATAAAATCTATTATGTCTAAAAGGAAATCTCAAGAGAAAAGATTAAATCGAGCAATCGCAATCTGCGGAACAACTCCAGGCACCTTCATATGTGAGCAGTTGGAGTCTTTGAGTGTAGAAGGGAGCGAGGTAAGGAAAAACTATTTGAGGAAATAACTGAAAGATTTGTAAATCTGATGAAATTCCTAGGCCATGTATCCAAGATGTTCAATGGACTCCAAGTGCAAGAAATGTGAGGAATAACACCAAGTTACAAGTCGTAAATTATGTTAAATTAGTGATTAAAGAGAAGAGTCTTAAAAGCAGTCATTGCAAAGAAGGCACGCCATGACGAGGAAAATGTGTCTCTGGTGACAGTAGATTTCCCCTGGGACAAGAAGTAAGCCAGAATACAGTAGGGCAGCATACTAAAAAAAAAAAAAAAATTCTATATCCAGCAAGGTATCTTGCAGAAACAAAAGTTTTCAGAAATTCACAAGTGGAAAGCATTCATCGCCAGAATGCCTGCACTATAAGAACAAGTAAAGAAATCCTTTAGGCAGAAAGAAAATGATAGCACCCTCGAATTGGTTTCAATGTGGAAGTTTTTCTCTTACTACTAGTTTCCTTAGAATTGACTCTTCAAAGCAAAACTGGCAACAGTGTCTTGTGGAGGTTATAACAGAAGTAAAACATGAAAACAATAACTCGAAGGCCAGGAGGGGAAAAATGGAATTACACCATGGTACATCTCTTAAACATAACAATTAAAAGTAGGCTCTAGTACATTCTTAGTGTAGGGAAATTATTTTGCATGTTATTAGAATAACAGATGTGGGGCGGAGAGAGGATACATAGCAACTCAACTTTGTACACGTTTCTGTAAACCAAAAATGTTTTTGAAAAAGGCATTTCTAAAATGAACATTACTCTAAAAATCTCTCCTAAAAAGAGTCCTTTTTTAAAAGTAAAGTGTGATTTTTACAGAAAGTACAGTTTGTGATGATGAAACTAAAAACATCCCAAATGGCCGTGAACAGGTACATGGATTTTTCTTTTAAATGCAGTAGAATATAAATTAAGTATTGATGTATGCAGTGAATCCGTGTCACCTGGGGAGGAAATAGCAGGGCATCTGGAAGGAGGATTTATTACGGGGTTTCAGGACGTCTGCTGAGTGATATGGTACATTTGTTATCGCGATTTCACTGAGTTCACTGGTATAGACATAAGTCAATGCTTATCCAGTTGTACATTTTAAAGTTCAAGTTGCAACAGAAATTCATAAAAGATTATACATTTTGAGCAATTGATATGTTTTTTCATAGGCTTTCATGAAAGGAAGGTCCAACATCCAAAAATCAATTAATGTAATTTAGCACCTTAACAGGAACAAAGGAAAAAAAATTGAATGATCGTATCAATAGATTCAGAAAAAGCATTTGACAAAATTTAACTCATTCATGACAATAAGTAAAACTCACAAGGAGCAAGGAAGAGGTGTGAATTTTATCAACCAGGTAAAATGCGTCCATATAAAATGGAAAGTTTATTGATACTTAATTTTGAAAAGACTGAAGACCTTTCTTCGATGTCTGGGGCCGGGACAGGCACATCTGCCTTTGTAACTTCCGTGTCTCGTTAGACTTGAGTCCCTGCCGGGGCAATAGGCAAGAACAATTAATAAAAAACATACATATTGGATATTACCAAATATAACTGTACTTATTGGGAATAATTATATACCATGAAAATCTTAGCTATCTGCAAAAAGCTCTTAGGAGTACCAAATGAATTGCATAAGGTGATATGATGCAAAGTCAGTAAAAATTCTACTTTAGATATTCTAGTAAGTAACAACTGGAAGGCAAATTTTCAAACAATACAAAGTCACTGCTGTCAAAAAAGGGGGGGCTGCAGTCTCCAAGATTTTGGAGTTCATTTTCAGATGTGTTATTCTTTTAGCCTCTTAATCTGAAATGTGTCGCCAACTGGAGGGGCCAGAAGCTATGCTGGATTTGTTAGTTTTTCCTTCCATATTTAGCTGAGACACCTACCGACTCATTTCTCTCCTTCCATTTCTTTCATCCCTTTCCTCTTTAAAATATCTTCTTCAAGATGAAAGTAAGGGGTCCTTGCTGACAGACGCAGCTCACCGCAGCCCCGCTGCTCTCGGTAGCAGCCACGCACTGCTTGTGAGGGTGTTCCCAGCAAAGTTAGGTGTAACGCTCTGTAACTTTGCTGCTCTTAATTACATGTACAAAGAAAATCGCATTTTGGGTTTGTTTTTAGATTTTTTTTATTTTTGCATACAAGAACTGGGGTGTAGGCCAGAGATGTGGGGGGGGGGGTGAGTGAGAAGATACACCAGAGACAGAGTGGGGAGCAGAACAGGTGGATCTACTGAAGTACACTGCTGAGGGGAGCAGCAGGGAGACAGGAGAGGTCTGCTGCGCCCTGTGGGAAGCTCCCCGGCTGGGGATCGAACTCGTGCTGCAGTGACTGCGGACAGCTCCCTAGTGTTGAGACTTAAGCCCACACATGATGCAATTACTTAGACTGTCTAGACGTTTTCCGAGGAAGCACTGAGGCACCGGCTGACCCGAGTCCCTGGCCAGGCTTCCTAGGCCAGCGTGCAGGGGGTGCCTGCGGCCGAGCTGGGGGACGCTGGTGCCGGGGCCGTGTTGGCCGGGGGCGGGCCGGGAATAAGGGAGACCGAGCCTGGCCACAGAGGCTCTGAGAAGCCCCGACCGGCTGGAAACATCCCTCTTTGGAGCTCAGGACTCAGCTACGGAAAGAAACGCACCGTCATCTCCATGGAAACTGAAGCTCAGCTGCAGCAACAGCTGGACGTGACCGCGAAGAGCCAGAGCCGCTCCCCGCATGGAATAAACAGGAGAAAACTGGTTGCAGGGACGCGCCTCAGTAACAGTGACAGCCGCCGACACGGGAATTGGGGTGTCGATTTCTCAGGGAGCTACTGTGGCTCCAGCATTGTGGGGGCCCCCGGGGCGATGGGGTCGGCCTGGAGGGCGCCTCTGCGCGTGGCTCCTCCCTGCCTGTGCGCTCTCTCCACCGCCATCCCGGACCAGAGAGGACCAGACTCTTGCCAGTATTGCTGGTTTGGTACCCAAAATGGGCTTAGGGTCATGTCCTCAGTCCCTTCTCTGAAAACGAAATTTGCATTTGGCTTCTTACCCTTCTTCCCGAGACAAGACACGCGCGCTCAGTGGAAAACGAGCAGACACCGGCGCGGCGCAGCGGTGGTCGCCGGCGTGGGCGGCGGGGCGGCTGCCCGGGGCTTGCTGGCGTTCCCATCCCCTTCCACAGTGCTAGTTTCGCGGCAGAAGCGGAATCTCACCTGCTGAGATCCATTTGGGACGGGGCTGTGCCCTCCCGCAGCCCCTGAGTGCAGTGGGGGGATGGGGGGCGCCGTGCCTGAATCAAGAACCCGCGGCGGCTCGTTGTCGGCCAGTGAAACAATTCCGTCATTGTGTGGACAGGAGAGTTATTTCCTTTCGCCCGAGATCAATGCAGATGCACCTGGAGCGCAGGTGGTGCTTTCCTTGGAAACCGGATTAATCCAGCCATAATTGCTGCACTTTTAGGGGTGGGCCCGGCCCAGTGCGGGTTTCTATGTAGCCTCTTATTTTTAAAATTAGTGCAAGAGACTTAATGGCTTCTTATTTGAAGTGACATTCTCTTTTATTTCCCCTATTTCTTCTCCTTTTATTGGTGTATCCAAGCACTCTAATGGATAAAATTCCCTTACAATACTCACGATCAGACACACACCAGGAAATGGGGCGATGTCCCAGCGGTGCCCTCATTCTGAAGGAGCAGGATTGTGACACAGGACAGCTGAGATTGTCACCCCTTCGCTGCCGATGAATAGGTGACTTAGTGTGACGCTTCTTTTCCACCGCAGTTGAGCAGTGTGAATAATTAAATAAGATTTGTGGTTGTAATCCCTGTTCCTCAACGGCAGAGTTGGGGGATGGGGCAGGGGGGGGCTGTGAGGTTTTCTTTGCAACATTCTCAAACAGTGACCCCTGCAGAATACTAAGCCTTAACAAATACTGACCTCTGGCCACCTGAGGTCAAATTCTCCAGCCATCCAAATGTCCTCTCAATGCCCCCCCCCAACACACACACATATCATGAACCACTGAAATAAAATTAGAACTAAAAGGAATAACAAAAATTGCTCCCTATAGAATATCAATCTTCAAATAATGGGGGGGGGGGAGGGAAACAACTGTTTATGGCTTGATGGGTTACGGTTATTGAATTTAATTATGATTTTCCCAAACACGCCGTCCTAGACAATTCCCTAGTTCCCCGGATGTACGATGGGTTTTTTTAACTTGCATAGAAAAATATGTCTTGGAAAACTGTGTCAAGGAATGGGATTGGTAGTAAGTTTATGAGTTGGGATTATACAATTCTTAGTACTTCTCGAAAGGAGGAGTTTGGTAGTTACAGAAGCACATGTCATGTTGACTTAACCTTGACAGAAAATCTGATCTTGTAGCACTGTCCCCATGTCCCTGAGGATCCAAGAAAGGCCCGTGTCAGAGAAGAGGTCCTGTGTCACCCTTCCCTCTGATTCCTCAACTGTTGGGGAAGGAGGCAGGAGCAGCAGCATGAAGTAAAGCTTAGGGGTAAAAACTGAAGGAGTTTGGGCCTCCCTGGTGACTCAGCAGTTAAATGCTGAGCTGTGGAGCTGTCGGCAGCAGCGACGCGAGTTCTACGCCCGGCCTGGGGGTTTCCCACATGGCGCAGCAGACCTCTCTTTCCTCGCCCACTGCTCTTCTCTGCTCAGCAGTGTATTTCCGTAGATCCGCCTGCTCTGCTCCCCACTCTGTCTCTGGTGAACCCTCTCGCTGCCCCACGCCTCTGGCCTGTACCCCAGCTTATATGCATAAATAAATAAATCTTTAAAAATAATAAAAAAAAAAACTTGAAGGAGTTTTCAGAGACAGCTGATGATAGCTCCTGCGTGTTCCTTGCCGCAGATGAAGAGCACCGCCGCCTTCTTCCCTTTGAGACATTTCCTGCCTCTCCAGGTCAGCTCATCGGGAGCTCTACTCATCTCTAGGAAAAGCAGCAGAGGCCGTTGAACCTCTGACCCCTGACTCCTGAGATTGGTGCATGGAATGTTGGCGGGACATCGTGTTTGCTGTGGACACAGAGACTGCCCCGTCAGTGGCAGCAGTATGGCAGACATAGGGCCTGGAGGGAGTAGAAGCCAGGGCAGAGAGACGAGCAGGTTCTTCACCAAAGTATTCGAGCTTGTGGAGCCCACTAGTCTGGAAGCTTCCTCTTCCAAAATCACTCGCTTTGTCACTGGAGCAGTTTAAGTTTGGTCTACGTGGTCGCTGCCGCCCTCGCGCTCACTCATGTAAATACATCCTCACCCTGCTGTCCAGCTGGACGCGTGGGCCTAGTCCCGGGGAGTGTCCCCGACTCGCCCCAGCCCAAGCTCACGCTTCTCTCCTCACCATTTCCTGCAACTTCAGTGGAATCTATGCTTTGATTTGGTTTGTCTCTTTAGTACTCACCTGTAAAGTGAACCAGATTATTCTGTAGCTTACGTAATACCCAGCAACTGGTGTTAATTATTTTCCCATTTACTAACTGCCTACATTGATTAGATGTCCAGATCCTCTGGAAACTCTGACCCGCATTATTTGTCCATCACGTCTCTCAGAATTGGATTTCTTGTGTTTGCATGTAAGTATGCACAGTGGTGGGATGCCTAAAGTGCAGATTATTTATTCTTGGTCTTTGTGTTGACTCATGAACTTAAGCTGGATGCTGATTATCCTGTTTATTGAGCTATTTATTTATTTTTAAAGATTGATTTATTTATGCATACAAGAACTGGGGAGTAGGCCAGAGCTGTGGGGGTGAGAGTATTCACCAGAGACAGAGTGGGGAGCAGAACAGGCAGATGGACTGAAATCCACTGCTGAGGGGAGCAGTGGGGAGACAGGAGAGGTCTGCTGCCCCATATGGGAAGCTCCCTGGCCGGACATTGAACTCGTGCTGCAGTGGCTCTGGATAGATTCATAGTGCTGTGCTTTACCCGCTGCGCCACCAGGGAGGCCCAGGAGTAGAATTTAATCACGGATCATAAATCACTTCCCTCCCAACACTTACAGTCAGCGTACGATTGGCCGTCAGCTCTGTGACGTGGGTTACAGGTGAGGCTGCAGCCCTCGGTGTTATTTAAGGAGTTCTTAGGACACTCAAAAACAGTAGCAAAGAAGAAAATAAGGGCGTGTGAGGAGAGGAAGCCTCTGGCATCTACAACTCCAGTAAATTTGAAGCAACCTGACTTCTTCAGGAAGGTGAAAAGAGCTTCCCAAGTGCCCGAGGTTCTCAGTTCTGTTGCTGGATACGTCAACCCAGAGTTCAGCAGAAAGTTCATGTGGGCAGTCGACAAAACAGACTACAGGCTGAGCCATGAAATCCATCGGAAATTATGCCATCTCAGACCTCAGTGGACTCATGCTAACTGGAAAATATCAATATATTTGAAGTTTAAACAGTCTAATTTCAAATAATATGTGGGTCAGAGAAATCTCAAGAGACACTAAAAATAATTTGAACTGAAAGAAAATAAAAATATAATTTGTCAAGTTTGTGGGATGCAGCAAAAGTAGTGCTTAGAGAGCTACTTAGAGTACTGCATATATTAGGAAAGAAGAGACTTTGAATCAATAACCTAAACTTCCACATTAGAAAACTAAGGAGCAAGAGCAAACTGAACCCTAATGCAAGCAGAAATAAGTAAATAATAGAAATGGAAGCAGAGGTCATTGAAATTACAAACCAGGAAATCAATAGAGAAAATTAATGAAACCCAAAGCTCTTTTTTAAATAGATCAATATAATTGATAAACCTCAATCCAGGCCAATGAGAGATTAAGGAAAGGAGGGATGGAGAGAGAGAAGTAGAAATTCTAAATTATCTAAAAATTCTAAATTATCAAAAAATTAAATGAATAATTATTAACTCCCCTTCCAAAAAGGAAAACTTTGGCCCAGATGATACAACTTTCTCCATTCTCTTCCAGAGTTCAGGGGGAACACTTTCTGGTTTATTCTATGAGTCAGTATTACCCTAACATCAAAACTAAAAATATACAAGAAAGGAAGTCTACACATTCATCCACTTATGTACAAAGATGTAAAAAATCCTCCAAAATTATTAGCAAATTTAAATCAACAATGCATAAAAATAATCATGTGCCATAAAGAAAGGTTATTCCTGAACTGCAAAGCTTGTTCAGTATTTGAAAATCATTAATATAATCCATCACATCAAAAGGCCAAAGAAGAAAAATCTTATTAATTGATTCTGGAAAAGAATTTGATCAGCATCCATTCATAATTAAAAATAAAACCATCAGCAAACCAGAGACAGAGGGATCTCTGTTCTAAAATATGTAGAAATAACAGGAATAAATCTCGATGACATTGGAGTTGATAATGAATTTTTAGATACAACAATGAAAGAAAACAATTCCTGCATTAAACTGGATTAATATTAAAAATTTCTGCTCTGTAAAAGAAACTGTCAGGAGAATGAAAAAGTTGGTCCTAGATTGGGAGAAAATATTTTCAAAACACATATCTGATAAAGCACCTGTATCCAAAAAGGGCGGGAAGATGTACTCTGTTCTTAGATTATTAGGGAATTGCAAATCAAAACAATAATGAGCTTCTCCTCTCAATGCACACACATTAGGATGACCAAACAATAAGTCAAGAGAGAGCCAAGACAAACCCTGACATTCCCAAGTGCTGACACGAAGGCAGAACTACTGGAGCTGTCCTTCATCATGGTCAGAATACAAAATGCTACAGCTACTTTGGAAGATAATTTGTCGATTTCTTAGAAAGGTAAAGTTTTATCAGTCCAGTAATCACAATCCCAATGTTTACACAATTGAGGTGCGTTAATATCTGCAAAAAACCTGAGCGTGAATGTTTTTTACCAGTTCTATTCAAAATTGCCTAAAACTGAAAGTAAACAGATGTCCTATAGTAGAAATAAACTGTGGTATAGTCATAACATGAAGATGTGGATAAATGAAAATCAGGCATCAGAAGCACATTGAGGAACCTTAAATGCCTATTGTCAAGTAAAAGAAGTCAGTGAGAAAAGACTCCTACTCTGGTTGCAACAATGTAACTTCTAGATGGAGACAGTAAGAAAGTTCTTGTTGCCCAGGAGGTGGATGAAGGAAGATGAGTGAATGAAACAGGAATTCCTCAGTCAGTGAAACCATTCTGCAGGGTTCTGTAATGATACATATGTAGCATCACGCATTTGTCAATACCCAGTTTATGACACAAAGAGTGAGTCAGCTAAAACTCTGCAGTGTAGTTAAGAAGGCCGCAAAGCCGGTCCCTTAATTGTGACCATGTAGCATCGTGATGCAGGGTGGTAATGATGGGGGGGCGGGGTATCAGATGCATGGTACATGGGAACACCTGTCCGTCTGTGCAGTTTTTTTTTTTTCTGGAAATCTAACACTGTCCTAAGAAAATAGTCTAGCAATTAGGAGAATTAGTGTATGTGTAGCCCACAGAATAGTTACTAGGGCTTAACACTCAATAAGCGTTAACTTGTATTGTGCTGAGTATTACTGCTCTTAAAAGTGGCAGTAGAGGACCTCCCTGGTGGAGCAAAGGGTTAAGTCTCAGCACTATGAAGCTATCTGCAGCCACTGCAGCGCGAGTTCGATCCCGGTGCTCACCTAAACAGTGTATTTCAGTCAATCTGCCTGTTCTGCTCCCTACTCCATCTCTGGTGAATCCTCTCCTCTCACTACCCCACGCCTCTGGCCTATACCCCAGTTCTTGTAAGCGTAAATAAATAAATCTTGAAAAAAAAAAAAGTAGCAGTAGTGATAGATAGATTAACAGATCTGAAAAAATACATTTTTCTTTAATGCATTTGTAAATCCAGAAAGTGACAAATGCAGATAAAATAAGAAAATGAATGTCACTGCTTACTTACCCTGAAGAAAAATGTTTTCCTGTACAATTAAATAAAATGAGAAAATAGTTTCCATGTGTGACACACAAACTGACAATTTCTATGAAATTTTCTTGTAGCGGTGACTTTGTAGTATCACTACAAAGAATTACTTATTCAAAAATCATACTGTTCCATGTATTACATTTTTACATTTGTTTATATACTAAAAAATGAACAGCGCCAGAACTTTTATTTTATTGCCATGAAGAACCTTTGTAAAAAGTATTTTTTATTAAAATGTTTTCTCCATATGGACTTGGGGAAAAAGTTTGGAAGATGAAAGATATTTTTCCCCTTCACTTCTAATAAAAACACTGAGGAAGCAACTCTATATTATTCATAAATCATCTTTTTTTGCTTATTTTTCTGGACCTAAAATATGTCAAATATCTTTATATCCAGTAGTGCTTTGGGAGATATGAAAAAATGTATAATTTATTAAGTGACAATAGAGCTTTCAAAATAATCCGATTTAGGTACTTTTTCTTGTGCCTGAACTTCGCTCTTTCCTTTTACTGCTTTAGTATTTTGGAAAATATTCATTTTACAGTGATGACTCCATCATTCGGACAGTGGACACTCCTATGCCAAGAAGGTGTATTTGCAACATAAATACAAATGTTGCTCGAACAATTTATTAACAAATTATTTCACACACACAAAAAAATACCCATCTGATTATTTGCTGGCCGCTCTAACAGATGCTTTATAGAGTCAGTAACCTTCCTTGCTATTCATGCCATAAATACTTCTTCTTTGACAAGTAAAAAATGTTATTTTTTTACAAACTTACTGCAGTGACAAAGAAAAACATACTTTTTAATGTTTTATAATTTTTCCAATGAATGGACTCAAAATACATCACTTGTCAGCAGCACACCCGGCAAGTACCCCTTCAGTAACATCTGTCGTTTACAGAGGTTGTTCCAAAGACGGCGTTCCGTTCGTAAGCAAAATAATTCGACTCTATCCAGAGGGAGGAAGAGCGCATATGGCATGCTGGCGATTGATTTAATTCGTACTTCTATTTCATTCTTCTGGTTTTCCACAACTCTTTGTCCAAAAGCAGCTAATGAATGTAAAATTCATCACATGATAGGTGAAACCAGCAGAAGGCCCTCGGGTAGAGGGCAGGTCAAACCCAGAACAGCCTGGAGCGTGCGGCGGTGTGGACCCGGCATCACGCTCCCCTTGGCGGCCGGGGCCTGCAGCTCGCTTCCCTGCAGCTCTCGGGCGGGCGGAGGCTCTGGGGGGCCCAGGTGTGGCTGCGCTGAGACGATGGGTGCGCGCCTGTGGCAGGTAGCTCGGCTCCCGCGCGCTCTGGGCGCTGTTTGTGCGGCAAAGGACACACTGGTGAGTTCCGGCCCGATTCGTCCAGATATGATTTTGTGATGTGTTTTCTTTCTTTCTTTTTTTGTTTGAAGATTGATTTATGCATACAAGCTGGGTTGCAGGCCAGAGGTGGGGGGGGACAGCTTTTATGCATACAAGCTGGGGTGCAGGCCAGGGACAGGGGAGCAGAACAGCAGATTGCCCGAAGTACAGTGCTGAGGGGAGCAGTGGCGAAACAGGAGAGGTCTGCTGCGCCCTGTGGGGCTCTCCCCGCCCAGGGACCGAACTCGTGTGAGGTGGCTGCCGACAGCTCCACAGCGCTGCGCTTAACCAACCCACTGCGCCACCAGGGAGGCCCCGTTTTCTTTTTTTTATGCAAAAGTGGATTCATGAGCAATGTGGAGGAATCAAAAGCCCTGGGAAGCCTTTGGAGAGCGCGGCAGCGCCCGTGGGTGCAGCGGCCTAGGCGGCCGGCCCAGGTCCAGGCAGACCCCCTTCTTCTTCGCAGCCTTCCGGGCCTGAGGCCCGCGGGCCAAGCCGGCCCCCCACTCCCGGGGAGAAGAGAAGCTCCAAGTCACGCGTGGGCTGCACCGTGTCGCCTCGGGGAGGGCAGCGCACAGCCGCCTGCTCACGGCCACGCTCGGCTCGTGCCACCGCGCTGCCCCGGCTCGCCCACCCCTAGCGGGGCCGCGGCACCCTGCGCCGCCCTCTGCGCGCAGCCGCCCTGCTCTGCTCTGGGCTCTGCATTCGGTGCGCTGAGAGGCCGTGTTTTCACCTCTGTCGCGCAGTGCGTGTCCCCTCCTGCCCCCGGCGCCCTGCTCCCCAAGGCCAGGTCGTCTGGAGTGGCAGAATTTCCAGGTGTCTCGTCTACGTTCCATATGTGCAGTGGCCGTGCTGAAATGCTGCATACAGAAGACATGGTGTGTGTGTGTGTGTGTGTGTGTGTAGAGAGAGGCTTCCTAAATTTATTATGCTCTGAGTACATAGAAAGCCATTTTTTCCTTGACATGTTTGTCAAAAGATTTTGTAAAAGCTGTAGAATAGCACTTTTACTGAAGCAAAAATTAATGCTTATCGAAAACACCACCACAAAAGAAGAGTTTTTTTTAAAATTAGACATGAAATGACCAGAAGCTCATAGATTTTTCCATCTTCTTTATCCATTCATCCACGGACAGACACTTAGCTTGTTTCTATGTTTTGATTGTTGTACATGATGCTACAATGGACACGAGGGCACAAAATATCTCTTTGAGATCATGATTTCATTCCCTTTGTGTGTGTGTGTTGTGTATACTGTGTGTATGTGTGTATACCGTGTGTAGATATGTGTATATGTGTATGCATGTATAGTGTGTGTATACTGTGTTTTATGTGTATACCTTGTGTATGTATGTATAGTGTGTGTATACCTTGTGTATGTGTGTGTAGTGTGTGTATGTGTGTATACTGTGTGTAGATATGTGTATATGTGTGTATAGTGTGTGTATGTGTGTATATTGTGTGTATATGTGTATATGTGTGTATACTGAGTGTATAGTGTGTGTATGCATGTATACTGTGTGTATACTGTGTGTATACTGTATGTGTATATATGTGTATGTGTATACTATGTGTGTATATGTGTGTATGTGTATACTGTGTGTGTATATGCAATGTGTGTGTATATATACTCACAGCACTCCCACTTCTATGTGGGGGTTGTATTTGCAGGGCAGCCGCTCCAGGGGCGACCCAAGGAAGCGTTGGTGTTGCTCCGCGGGTCCCAAGACTGTCCAGAGACAAAACCCTCTCTTTCTCAGGGCACCCAAGTCTTCCTTCTCCGAAGGCCTGAATGTGGTTTGTACCCACCGCAGGCTTCACTCACACGTAGTGACTTGAATGTTGCTCCAGCTAAATAATACCTCGGCGCAGCATGTGGGTTGGTGTTTGGTCAACATCTGGGCACCACCCTCTAGTCCAGTTGACAAATAAAATTAACCAGCTTGGGGCTGTGATATTAAGCACACCCCACTCCAAGGACGAGATGAGATAGCAGTAATACTCCGTAAATGGCATTTGCAATTAGGGCTATTGCTGCCATCAAGTATTCCCGTGAAATCTATGAGCTTCTGGTCATTTTCATGTCTAATTCAAAAAAAAAAAAAAACCTCTTAGTTTGTGGTGGTGTTTTCGATAAGCATTAATTTTTGCTTCAGTAAAAGTGCTATTACACAGCTTTTACAA
Source organism: Scalopus aquaticus (assembly GCA_004024925.1). Taxonomy (NCBI): domain Eukaryota; kingdom Metazoa; phylum Chordata; class Mammalia; order Eulipotyphla; family Talpidae; genus Scalopus; species Scalopus aquaticus. The sequence continues at coordinate 2,964 of PVIJ01017764.1, read as the reverse complement.
AATCTTTTGACAAACATGTCAAGGAAGAAATGGTTTTCTATGTACTCAGAGCATAATAAATTTAGGAAGTCTGAAAAAAATATGAGCAATACTATAAAATGATGAATGCCCAATAAAATTTTAAAGGAGCAAATACAGATTTTTGTTTTGTAACTAATGCAAATATCATATGAAAATTGTCAAGTTTTGATGATTAAAAGCTCGAGGAGTGAAAATGCTTTGAAAGATGTACCAAGGATATTGCGAGTTCAGTCATCCCCACAGCCATGTCTTCAAAGCTTCAGGAGGACACAGGAGGGTGTGGAGAGTGCCCCCTTCCTGAGGCTTCTTGGGGGGGAGGTGTTCTAATCTTTGTTGGAAAAGGTAGAGGAAAAATGCAGGTGGAAAATGCAGTTATTTGATTGAGAAATACACAAATTATTTAACAATGCAGGCGATCGTTCTTGCTCTGTTCTCCGTAGGTTAGGAGTCGGTTAGGGCAGCAGCTGGTGGGGATGACTGTACCAAACCGTCCAAACTTGGTGACGTGATTGCCCCAGTGCACGTTTAAACTTCCAGTCATTGCAGAGATACCTTTTGATTATAATGATTCATTTTGAAAGTCAATTTTCGTGAGTTAGAATGAAGATTAGATTATATAAGCACTCTGCACAAATGAGTTTTTTTTTTTTTTTATAGATCTCACCTGGTGGGCAAATCGAGGCACAAACTATGTGCCGGAATTCCATAATCCCCCCGGGGTGGCTCAGAGATGGGTGGTCTCAGGGGCAGGGAAGGCCAGGGGGCTTGGTCCACCAGCTGAGCCAGCGACTTAGTTTGAGATGAGAGTCTAGTTTTCGCGAAAGAAAATTTACATGTTTTTCCATTCATTTCCTTGGATGCTTCCCCAATCCAGCAGTATTTCTTTTTGAAAAGGAAAATAGCCTGTCACTTTAAGAGTGAATCATAATTTCAAAGGGGTATTTTTCTATAAGTCAGAATGTTGGTTACACAAGCAAACATCTCTGCCCCCCCTTCTATCTCCCCCTCTTCTCCCCCCTCTCCCTCTCATTCTCTCAGGGATTCTGACATTACCTATGTTTTACTGGCTGTTTGGAGTGTCCGTGCGGGGAAATAAATATTTACTTGCTAATTCATTTAATTTATATACACGCTGCTCTAGAGCAGGGCCTCCAACATGAAAATACATTTATGGAGACTATTTTCATTATACTTTCATTAATTCTCAGAGTGATTCTTGGCTATACTAGGATGTGTACATTTAATCATAATTTTAGTGATTAAAATCTTGAGGGTTAGGCTTCTCTGGGCTTCAGCAGGACACTCACAGTAGGATAGGCATGTAGTTGGGGTCGTCGTGGTCGTCTGAGGCAGGGCTGTGTGATGGCGACTTTCCAGGGCAACCGGGCGGCGCTCAGAGAGGTGGAGAGCGAGAGATTTAATTGTCACAGCGGCGGGCCCGGTGGGGTCGCTCCCAAAGTCTGAGCCCGAGTAACACGTACGGTAAGGTTTTCTGCAGTTCGTATGAGGAAGCCCGCCGCCCCATCTATCGCAGACATTATTGTTTGGGAAGGGGGCCAAGGCAGCCGTGGCTGCTGCTGTGGACAAGCAGACAACACAGGGGCTTTCCCAGCAACGTTCTGCCCCAGCGAGCCGCAGATCCAAGCGGCAGCCTTGGCGCCTTCCTGCTTCAGCTGGGACCTGGTCGCACCTGTTTGTCTACGCAGCCGCCAGTCTGCCCCTTCCCCGCTGGAGCCCAGAGCGCCTGCTCATGTCTGTGCTCCCGGAGCTAAGCCCTGGGACTAGAGCCTCATGCGCTTCTGAGTCGGCCGCAGCACCGCTCTGCCAGGAAGGCCTCAAGTGGCGGCGGCCTTCTGGCTAAAGGGGCAGGGAACGGGGTCCCGGGTGGGAGGAAGCGTCCTGTGCTCGTGAAGAGGACGGCGGGCGGGACCCGTTCTCTGTGCCTTCCGGCCTTGGGCGGTGCCTGAGGGAGCCCGGAGCCCGCAGCTGGCTCGCGGCCGTGTCCAAGGCCGCCCTCGTGGGGCGGGGCGGGGGGGGGTGAGGGGGGGGCAGAGCACCTGTCTCCTGCTTGACTCGCTGAATTAACCAGCCCTGATCACTCCTGCGAGCGCTCATCAGAAATATCAGATTTTCTAATTTATTTTAAGAGGTTTTTAGCTGAGTCTTTTCTTACTTTTGGCTAAAGCATGGACGCTTCTATTTAGCCCATAGACGAGGAGCAATAAGACTCATTAGGCAAAAATCCCAGAGCAACCACGAGAGAAACCACCGACTTTCCATGCCAGAAGACTTCCCACCCACCCCCGCCCAGCACCCCCGGGGTCTCTGGACAGCACAGAAGTGCCTTGCCATCCCCAGAAGAGGAGCAGAAGCGTCTAGAAAACTTGCTGACCTGGTGTTTTTGCAAGTCTTCTCATTTTCTGTCTCTGACTTGACAGATGAGGGGCGAGCAGAAAAATAGATTGTTCCTGCCTGAAGGGGCAGAGAGCTCTGCGGGAGACACTTCTTACGATGGGAGCAACTTGGCATCTTTGGGAAGGGAAGGGAAGCGAGTGGTCTATGGAACACTCCTGGAGTTTCCAGATCTAGAATTATAATTAGGAGCGACGTGCACATGTAAATTTAGTAGTTATTTCCCTTCCAGTTGGTTGTAATTCAAGAAAAAAAATGCTAGTGGTCTGGTCCCAAAATTTTGTGTGATGGTGTCTCACGTGGGCCAATTTGTTGGCCTGTTTCTCCCCTCACATCACCCCTGTGCTCAGAACGAATATTAGCTAAGAAAATGGACACATAAATGAATGAATGAATGAATGACTATCCTTGTTGCTGTTGTATCACCGCGTCCAGCGAGGACATACAAGATCACATCCCTGCTAACTGCTAAGTGACTTAATAAACTGTGGACATAGATTATATTTTAAAGCAGATTTTAGGTGGCTGATG
>PVIJ01017763.1:0-28404 GCA_004024925.1 Scalopus aquaticus | reverse complement strand
GGAGGATAAGGGCACAAAATGGAAGAGAGGAGAATACAGGGGACCATGGAGATGGATCACGGGTGAATTGGTGGTGGGCTGCCCAAGGGGAATACAAAATGTAAAAGACATAAATAACAAAAAAAAAAAAATAAAGAAGTTGATTGGGAGCTGTGCATCACAGGTAGACCTGGAGGGTACTTGAGTCAATGAGATCAGCCAGGGATATGCAGAATTAGGAGAAAAAAAAGCCCTGTGTCAACCCTGAAAATGCTGGCCTTTTCAGGGAAAAGCAAGAAGAATCTGAGACATGAACAAAATTAAAGAAACCATTGAAGCTGGCTGTCATGGAAGCTAAGAGAAAGGAACATTTCAAAAAGGAGGGAGAGGCCAACAGTTTTGGAAATGTTCATTGGATTTTGTGAAATGTAGGTCAGCCAATGACCCAGTGGGAGAAATTTCCATAGTGGTGGGAGCAAACCAGATTGAGGTGGGTTGATATGTAAGTGTGAAGGGAGAATCAAGACAGTGATTATAAAGAAAATTATTTCAAGAGATGTGGCTTGGAATGAGGAGGAGGTATGAAGGTAGCTGGGTGGAGAAGTAGGAATTAAAAGGGATCTTATTTAAGATGAGAAATAATTGGGTTTGAATTCATATGGAAAGACACTTATAAAGAGGGAGAAAGGATGAAGGTGGGTTTCTGAGGATATAAAGGTGACTGAGATCCAAAGCACAGGTTTTGCCTGAGGTGGGAACAGGGGGTGAAGTTGGGGGTATGTGGGTGTGTAGATCAAATTCTCAGTTTGATGGCTGGACATAGAGAGTGTTCCTTTTTGATGCTTACTATTTTTTCTTTGAGGAGGAAAATCATCTGTTATGCGTGGGAAGTGGAGAGTCAAGTGTTTGAGAAGAAAGAAGAAAGGGCATTTGCTATAGTCTTTAGGGAAAATGATAGAGAGCTAATGAATAGCTCCTCACATTTGAAAATGGATATAAAGTGTGTGGGTTACAGTTGTTTAAGAAATATTAGCCACCTTGTGTCTGCATTTTATTCCTTATAAGGCTAAGCTTCTCTAAGTACTCAGTTATCCTTTTGACCACTAGGTGGAAATAGTGCACCCTGTCCTAAAATGCTGACCTGCACTGTTCTTTTGTTACCAGCCAATGCTCACAGGTAGATAAATTGAGTTGTTAACCACTTGATATGAATTAAGATATTTTGAAAGAAAAAAGATCCCCGATATATTTCCTTCAATTTCATGTGCGACTTATGGGCAGGAAAAGACGTAGATGCCACATATCCTAAGGAAATACATGATTTGCTTTCACACTAAGTGTGATAAGCATAACATACCATCTCTTCCAAATCCTTTGCCTTAAAAATGCTAATCAGCTGGCACTAGGGGATCATTTGCATAATCATAATGGAACTTTTGGCTTAGCATTTTATCTTAAAATAAATCAGAAACTGCTTTTCTCTGGATGACAGTATGGTACATAAAACCAGAATGCTGGAAAAAACCGCCAAATGGCAAACACAGTGACTGAATCCCATCAGTCAGCTACCATTTATTCTGTACATGTGTGCTCTTGGGTAATTCAGACATCAGATATTAGTCCAGATCTTTACTTTTAAAAAGTGCTGCAAGTAGGGCACCGTAAGTCGAAGTGATTCAAAGAAATCAAGTCATTCTATAGAGTTTCTATAGAGTTTTCTCACATTTACGTAGTGGAGATTAGCGATGGGGTGGACTATGAAGTAAGTGGTCTTTTTTTGCCATTGTTAATTCTTAATACATACCACAAACCCCCAACATGAGATGTTGGACTGAGGGAACCTAAACAATTTAACCAACTTAAAAGTGTCAGCATTTTTGAAGTGCTGAAAAAGACAATGGTTATTTTAATTCCCAATGCTCAATCATCACTATATGTACTGACCTTGCATGAATGTGTGACAGAAAAGAAACAAGGGGTAAGATAAGGGAGTATAATGTGGATAAGGTCTCCAAACTAAGGAATAGTTTTGTACAGTGAGTTGAAGATTTTGTTGGGTAGGATATTTGAAAATATTTGTCCTCCCTCCCTCCCTCCTTCCCTCCTTCTCTCCCTCTCTGTCTTCCTCCCTCCCTCCTGCTCTTTCTCTCCTCTTTTTTACTTTTTAAGGAGTAGATCTGGGAAGAAAACTGCATATACCTAGTGAGAAAGGCACTGTGGAAAAACCCTGGAACAAACTTTAAGTTTAAACATTTCTTGATAATGAGCCTAGGTTTGGAGTAACCAGATCATTTGTTGTCTAGAGGTAAAGGATGTACTATTAATTTCGTAGGCTATCAGGAGCAAGTCCAGAGGAAAATTTGAAGCAGGGCTTATCTCAGGTAGACCTGGGAGATGTTGGGCAAAGTGGGACAATCAGGAAGAAGGGGCATGAAATCCATTCACACAAGGGCACATGAACTGCAAATGGTAGTAGTAGTTGTGTGTAGGGGGATGTGAAAATTTTGTTGTGTGATCAGTAACCTTTCACATCTGTTAAGCAGGGACTTTCAACCTCCCAACCTAGAATTAGGGTCACCAGACAACAGGAGGTGAAAGATGGTAACAAATCGTGTGGGGGATGCTTATTTATTTATGTGTTTATTTTACTCATCATCATCATCATCATCATCATCATTAATACTATTATTGTTACTTTTGTTCCTAAATGACAACATTCCTTCCTCTGCTGTCTGTGTTGGCACAGAAGAAACACATTTGATAATCACTGCTGTAAAGATTGTTCTTTGAATTGTGGCCGCAATTACTTCAGTTGTAAATTTCTGTGAATTATTGTTATAATGATACTAGGAATAATACCCCAGCGTGCTAAAAAATTCAAGAACTTTATTCCCAAATCAATCAGCACTCCCCAAACACTACTAACTAGTGGAGTGCCTGAGGCTTTGGGGAGAATAGAATGCCCAGAGTGAAATAGGGAGAAGGGAAATAGGAAACTCCTTTCCTCCAGAGCAGCCTTGGGGAGCTGAGCAAGGCCGGCCCTGTTGTCTCATCTCCATAGTAGCCAGAGCATCTTCTTAAGATGTTGTAATCAAAAACACCATGAGTAATTAGAAATTTCTGTTAGATTTTATAAAATGCCTTAATCTTCACCAACTCAAATTCCCTTTCTCTCCTACCATTTGCAACAACATGGATGGAACTGGAGAGGACAACATTAAGAGAAATAAGAGAAAAACAAACATAGGATGGTCTTACTTATATATGGAATATAGAGAAATATAACAAAGGGTCAGTCAAAACTAAACCAATAATAAACTCTTAACATTTGACTGTGAAACTGAGGCAACCAGAGAAAAGGGGGATTGGTGGGATTGGTGAGAGAAGGGACACAGTGCAACATGGTGGAGGATCATTGGGGCACTGGGGGCAGACAGTGTGTCCAAATGTACATTTGTAGAGGTTTGAACTTATAACGTCTGGGCAGATCAAAAAAGATAAGCCTACTTTATTTTTTTTAAGATTTATTTATTTATGCATACGAGAACTGGGGTGTAGGCCAGAGGTGTAGAGTGGTGAGAGGATTCACCAGAAACAGAGTGGGGAGCAGAACAGGCAGATTGACTGAAGTACACTGCTGAGGGGAGCAGCAGGCAGGGTAGGAGAAGTCTGCTGTGCCATGTGGGAATCTTCCTGGTGGGGGATCTAACTCATGCTGCAGTGGCTGCCCATAGCTTCATAGGCTGAGACTTAACCCGTTGTGTGCCAGGGAGGCCCAAGATAAGCCTACTTTAATCCTTGAAAGTTGACCACACATTTGAGGCATCCCAGTGGGGAGTGGGAGAGGGAGGAACGAGAACTGGGGGAGGGGAGAGCACAGTGGACTGTGGTGAAGGACTCTGGGTGCTTTGGTGGTGGGGGAGCTACAGTGAGCACACTGAAGGGAGAAGTCCTATACTGTCAAAATACAAGGATGTAAAACCATGGTATTTCATTAAAATAAATTTAAAAAAATGAATTGGACAGCAAAACAAAACCAAAATATAATAAACCTCCTTTATCTCAGTAAACATATTTTAGAAAAAAAATACCACATTCCTTTTTTGTGACCTGCTTTGTATGAGGAAAATAGAAATGTCTTTTGCAGTCTGTCTCTGATAACTGGGAACTTATTCTTTGTTTTAGTCTGTTTAGAATATTTATGCTGCAGTAACAGGGCACCCACATGATTCAATGGCTACAAACACAGTTTGATTTCTTGCTTCTGTACATGTGCTCACTGGCCGATATTGTTTTGCTCTTTGCCTCTGTCATTAAGGAGCAACCCATCTTGAGGACGACCTGACAAGGCAGAAGACAGTGCCACAAAATGGTTCTTAAAGCTTCTGCTTAGAAAGGCTGCATATTTCTTCTACTCACCTCAACAAAAGTTAGAGATCAGCATCAACAGGACAGGAAGTACAATATAACCCTTGCACAAGCATACACCCCAAAATTCATTAACTATCTTGACAATAATATAGTCTATCACAGTTTTCCAACTTAATGACAAAAAAAAAATGTTTTTTGGCATGTATTTGCGTATTGTCCCTAATGCTGTTGCTAATGTTACTTTCCCTTAATGACAAATTACTATTCCTTTTCTTCTTCACTGGCCTTCCAGACTCACGTGTTTATTCAGTAGCACATAATACACTGTGTTATGTTTGGTTTCCTTGTCTTCTTTACTGGACTGTGGGTCTTTGAGAGCAGGACCAATGTGATAATCATTTGGGAGTCCCTAGTGTAGTTGTCACATAGCCCTAATAAACATTTACTTACTACTAATGAATTCATAGACACATGAAGGAGTATTTGCATTGCCTTCTCCATCTTCACACTTCTGTTTATTCCAACCAGCCATCTTGCAAAAGTAGAAATCAGAATGAAATTGTGAAGAATGACTAGGCTTTCTCTAGATGGAAGAGTATGGGGAGACAAATCCAAGAAGCTGATAAACTCCATTGTAGTCAAAGAAAGCAAAATTTGTGAATTTTGCATCATGAACACAAGCTCATGTGACATCAAGTTTGGTCACTACAGAGCCTTTCCTTTGTCATTTCACCAGAGAATGGGATAACCGTTAACTTCGGTAACTGCAAGGTAATGCCCTATGTGGCAAGTCTAACTTTCATTAGTTTCCCCTCAAAACAAATCTTTAACCCATCCACACAGATGATTCAAAGCCACTAAAGGAATATGTAAAGCTGTAACTATCAGTTTCTGATGTGAAATTTTTTTATTGCTTGCTCACTAATTCAGACCTACCCTACTCAAAAGTCTAAATATAACATTATTATCTGACATTGACTCTGGAAATTGCATAGCTTTTGCTTTACTATTTTAAAAACACGTATGAAAAAAAAGGGAGAAAAATTTAACTAGGACACACCAGAATTTAGACCTAGATCTAATGGAGATCAAACCTTCCTAAATGATAAAGATAGTCACTTCTGCGGAAGTTGCCACTGTTCAGATGTTTCAGGGGTTCCTCATTTGGACTTCCCTTCAAAGTCTGCTGCACTTTCTTTTTTTGTGTGTTTATTGATAGCAAATCTCCAGCTGCTGAAGGTGTATCTCATTCTGTGATGCTGCCAAAAGTCTGATGATTAAGGTGGATTACAGATGCTATTACCAGTCAAAATGGGAAATGATTATGAAATCGAGAAGCTGTTTTCTTATGCCCACTGGAAATGACCTGTAATGATTCCCAAAGGGTTATCCAAAAATTTCTTCAGTTCTAGTTGTGTTCATCCATTGATTCAGTAAGCAAGCTCTGTTTATCCCATGAAATAAGTCATTTAGGAAACACAAATTTGAGTTTGTGTATGGAGTATATGTTGGAAAAATCATCCTTGTTACTCTAAAGACTGTTTAGTTAGTAATTATTTAAAATAAGTATGAATTAAAAGACTATATTTGCAGGCATATAGTATTATATATTGCATAGCATATTAGATAGATAATGTAATTGTATGTTTTGTACAAAGAACACAATGACCAAACTAAATTATTCTTTTTTAGCTGTTTTTAATTCAAAAGCCCATATTATACTTAAAAAAAAAATCCCCATTAATATCAGAAATCAAAATGGCAAATAATTCTGCTATATAAAACAAAAACAAAGCTAGGTAAATTAGTTATTGGGGATTATATATTTAAATTAATGAGACTTCCTTTATGCCCAGTCATCACTAAACTGTATATGACTGTGTGAGATAGTCAATGACAAAAGACCACTTTATTCTTTTTTTAAAAGTTTTATTTATTTATGCATACAAGAACTGGGGTGTAGGCCAGAGGTGTGGGGTGGTGAGAGGCTTACCAGAGACAGAGTGGGGAGCAGAACAGGCAGATTAACTGAAGTACACTGCTGAGGGGAACAGCGGGTGAGTCAGGAGAGGGCTGCTGCGCCATGTGGGAATCTCCCTGGCTGGGTATTGAACTCATGCTGTAGTGGCTCTGGGTAGTTCAAAGTGCTGTGCTTAACCCATTGCGCCACCGGGAAGGCCCACAGAGGATCACTTTAAAATATACATAGCATGTTATGTGTCATATTATGTGTTCCTTAAGTATTTCTAACAATTGAAAATAATTATATTGGGAAGCAATAAGGATATATATTTTTCTTAAAGTGTTTTATGAAATTATGAAATTTTCTGCTAATGAATCTGAATCATTTGAGTAAAAGTAGACCTAAGTTATACACACATGTTGCCTGAAAATATTTGAAAAGTTACAATTTGTACATTGTGTTATTCATTATCTCAAATAGTTTTGACTAAATCCTTTGGTATTACCAAAGCGATGTAGACAGTCTTTAAATTCTCATCAAATAATCAACTGTCTACAATTACACAAATTACAACCGTATCTCGATAGGCAGGCAATTCTGCATAGAGTCAATTTAATGGCATTATCAATATTGGGAACAAGATTGTTAGAGACTTCAGACATGTAACCATAAGTCAGATCAACAATACATGTCAGTCCTATAGGGAAAGTATTTCCTGGCAAAAATTCTATTTGAGTACATGAAAAATTTGCAAATGAATGAGTCTTCCTTCACAAAAATTGACTATCTTTGTTGATCTTGGTTTAAATAAAGGTATGCATTGGTAAATGACAACTTTTTTTTTTTTTTACAATTTAGTAGAGAGTTACTGATATATACACATGAGTAATTCCAAACCAACAGCTTCTTAAAGAGTGCTGTGTACAGAACTGAAAATAGTTCCTGGAAATGATAATTTATGGTGGGAAGACCAAAACTTATTCTGAGTGCTACTCCTTTTACTAGAATATGAGTGGTAATAGCAGATTCCTTTCTTTCCTAACTCAGAGATTCATTTGAAATGTCTTCAAGACAAATGCTTTTGAAACCAGGAGGAAATGTATCTGTTAGGTAACTTGGGTGAGGGTGTGTCAAACTGAAGAAAGGAGACAGCCATGTTCTGTGTCAGTTTCAACTCACCCTGCAAGGAGGCAAGAGGGGTCTGTTTTAGACCTTGTTACATTTTCAAAAGATGTCTGAATCTCAATCTGCATGTGAAGGTTTTTTTCTATCTGCTAAATTTATATATGATTTAAATGTTGACTCAAAAGGGGTAAAAAAAAAAAGATGTTTTGGGCAAACTCAGGCCTCCTAGCCATATGTGGTGCGAAGACAGCCCATCTAACCGCTCCATCCTACATCTCTTTCCTGCCAGGGCCAGGGGTGTGTTCCTTTGTTTCTCTTAGGTAGACGTGTGACTGTCATTCTTCAGGTTGTCCAAAGGTCTGAGCCAAGCCAAATGTCTTTAGCAGTCCTTGAATTTGCTTCTTATATCCTTAGAAAAACCCCATAGGGTTTTCCTGTTTTGTTTTTCCTTTATTTCTCTTTCTTCCTTTCATTTTTTTATCCCCAGACTGAATTCTATGATTCTGGCCCACCCTCTCCTCCTCCACTCCCCTTTATATGTTTTCTGTCTCCTTTGTATCCAAAAGGTCAAGCAGAGAAAGGGATACTCAGTTGACTGAGTTGTCCCATAGAATATATGAGAGGAAAATCAGAAGTTAAATGACAGGAGTTAAATGACAAATGTATCTACAGTGCTAATACACATTTGTGGTTTACAAAGTACAGTTCATTGAGTAATTTAAAATATTCTTATACCATCTGTTCTCTTGGGAATTAACATTGTCCATGATAGCAAAATAATCAAATGTTAAGTAAATCCCAGGCACTGGAGTCTGTCATTCATAACAGCAATGACCTGGGTAATTCAGATGATCTAGCCTTTTTGCTCTCTATGTATTTACTCTATTGATTTTCACATATTGGAAAGTACATGCTTTTTTCCTAAATGAAACATGCAGTTCAGGAATTCTGTCATTTCTATTATGGAAATAAAAAATATAATACAAACATATGCCATCTTTTAAAGTAACATTATGTAAGCATCTGGGCATAATATTTGTTGTTTTTACCTACCTCTTTGTGTAAATTAAGGTAAATGTTAAGATTGTTGTATACATATTTGAGTAATTATGCAATCAGTTTTATTTAGGGATTCTGTTGTCTGTCTGGAATGACATAGGGCAAGAGGATGTAAACTGCCTGAGTTGTACTTTGGGGCATATGTAGATTTTGTTTGCTCTGAGCTCATGTAACATTTTGTTTTTGAGCCACACACTAGTGAGGTCTCATACTGACTGCAAATTTAGTCATGTGTGTAAGTCTTTTAAAAAATATTATAAACTTGCGAGGACAGTGGCCATTTGATTCTTCTTACTTGTTTCTTAAAGGTCCCACTCTGCTTTGCTTTTCTAAGGGCAACATAAATAATGAGTCAATGATTGATTTTTAGTGTAATAAAACGGGGGAAGTTTTTTTTAAGGTTGTTGCTGTAGGTTACTTGTGTTGGAGATGGTGCTAGTCATTAACTTCTTTTACCAACCTCAGGTGTAAAAACTGTCTATTCTTAGCTTGGGCTCTTCAGCGGTGAACCTCGTGGCAGTAGGTTGTGGATATAAGGGCCTTTGAGGATATTGTGACAGTCTTCCCAACAAAAGCCCAGCACTTAACAACCCTCTGTCATCAGGTAACCTTCCTGTGTATTGTCTTACCCTCCTCTGCTTCTCATTTATGTGGCATCTTAATCCCTTAGAAGTCAACAGGATCAAATGCAGTAGGTGTCATTGTTGTTTGCAAAAGGTCACCAAACAATGTCATTAGATCATCCCTGTCTTCTCATTTCAAGGCAAAATGGGATACAATTTACTTTAACATTTGTTCTTGGCCACAATACGTTGTGCTATGAACTTTCTCTGAATATCATTCTTCAAACCAAATGAGGTCTTTTGTTTGTCTGTCTATAAAGGAAGAGTGAGCTCAAAGGCTGGTGGTTCTTTCTTGTCATTCCAGTTGACCTTCTTGTTTTCATTTTAAGCTGTTAATTTGCTGATTTTTCACTTGACAAATGTGTTATGTGTATTTGATGTGTATGTGTATTTGATGTTGACTAACTATATTTTTAGTCCCCATTTGAGGTCACACTTCCTGTTCCCCACAAGTCATACTGCCTTGGTCTCAACTAAATTGTTTCTTTTTTTTATATTACAAAGTCAATTTAGTATCTGAATGATCTTCCAAGATACTGTTGTTTCTTTTACTTCTGTCACAAAGCATTGTCTCATTAATAAAAATATCTGGTCACAAAGTTCATATTGTCACTGGCATTTACCAATGTATATACAGTTAGTCATAATTTCGCTATCACTTATCTGGTAAACCAGAAAAAAATGCTGTAGAAATTGTGTATTTTTATTTTGAGACGGTATTTGAAGAAATCCGGTGGTATAATCATTGATATAATGGATGTGTGGGCTGGATGAAAATGCAATTAAACATATTTATTACAAGTTGAACAAAATAGATGAGTAATATTGAATAAAGAATAAATATTTGCCTGGATAGATTATTCCTCCAGTAACATACAGGAATATTACTTGAAAGTGGTAATGAATACATTGCAATGTGAAGTCAGGGATCATTTATGTTTGCAAATAAAAATGATAGCAATTTCAAGTTCCAGTTAATTTGAATAGGATTGTGAATCCTAACGAAGATGGCACATGAATTAAGAATATGCGGAAAATTCTATCTTAAACCTCACTCATATATTTATAGTGAAAAGAGATGTGGAGATACTTGTCTTGTTCTGCCCTACAGTAGTTTCATTTTTAAATAGTGTCAGTTCCATTTCAGGTACCACACTTTAAGAGGAATTAACAAGCAGAACTAAATCCAGAAGCATGCTGGCAAAATGGTGTAGTATCTGGAAATTGTAACATATTAGGAACAATCAAAAGAATGGAGACTGCATGGCCTGAAAAAGGCAATGTGAAAGCTTTCTGTAGATAAGTACAGGGCTGTCATATTTTTTAAAAAGCATCAGGCTTGGTTTTCAATATGACTCCAGATCTAGCATCAAAAGATAGTATTTGCAGAAGAGTAAAACTGAGTTTAATACAAGCAAATATTACAATATGTGGATCTACTCAGAGGTGAACATGCTACCTGCCTGGCAAAGGTGTGGTTCCTTTTACGTGGAGAGATCTAGGCAGCACCCACATGCTTGCTTTTCCCTAGAGAGCATTTTAATCACCTCTCATTAATCTTTCAGTTCTGAGAACTTATGACATGAAGAGTTCTTAGCATAGTGCCTGATGACACCAAGTAAATACTTACTGGATAGTCTTTATAGTTATTGTTGGTAGGTACTAATCCATGAATATTCAAGTGATCTTTGTCAGAGGAGAATAAATAAAGAGAAGGTAACTCTGTTTAAAATTTCAGCACCAATTTCTTTTGCTAAATAATTAAGGTAGTTAATTAGGGCCTATGCTAATTGAAACTGATTTACTCTTAAGTTATTACCACTTTATGTTTTCTGTAATTGCCTTTATGCTATTTTCTGTATTACCTGGATTTGGGATTAATTCATCACATTTAACGTTAATTCTGAGCAGTTGCTAAATCATAGTTGTTTATATTATCTAGTGACTAATATAGCAATAGTCCATCAAAAAAAGAATGAATCATGACAGAAAAAAACTGAGTCTCTTTCATTAATTGAGAGAACTGTCTTAGTTTTGTAGAATCTTAATAATGGTAACATTCTAGGTTAGCTTCATTGGATTTTTTTTTTTTTTTAGGTGATGATTTTCTTTTACTTCAAGATTGCAACTAAATTTGTTGAAGGCATTCGTTCACTTACTCATTCAATAAATATTTGTACTAAGCACTGCCCAGGCCCGCACCTGCCTCCTCACATCTATATAATCTACTTTTCCCTTTATTGTCTTTCAAGTCAGTTACTATAGAAACTTAAGACATCTCACATCTTACAGACTGTACCTCCTCAATGGTTCCATGGCTGTGAGACAATCCCTTCCTATCCCTGAACTCCATGTATTCCTTTCCCATTGCATTTTTCTCCCTTAGCTCTTTCTCACTTAGCTCTTCTACCTTTTACTTATATACCCATGTGCCTACCTCTACTGGAATGACAGTTCCATGAAGGCAGGACTTATTGTCTGTTTTGTTTGTCCCAGAATTCCCAACACCTAGAATAGTAACTTGATAAATGTTCATTGAATGACTGAATAAACCTTAAACATCATGAAAACTGATTCTAGAAATATACCATTTCTTGCCCAGAGTTACCTATCCCATTTTTGAAAGTGTAGGACTGTGAACCAAATCATCTGGCTCTGAAACTGACATCCTCATTCTTGATTTCACCCTCTGTTACAAATAATTCACGAATTTTGCTAAATGAACCTAGTGGTATTTGACAATGGCAATGACACTTCTCTACCGTTTGGGTTTGAATTCAGGGGATGACTTACTTATCTAAATTTAGGAGACTTTCTAGAGCAATATCTAGATCAATATTTGCCTAATCTATCTCTATGGATATCACTCACATTTTGTTTCCTCTCTAGATTTATTTGACCTGAATAAGTCTATCATGAGTTCGACTCTTATCTGTTATTGTTTCCTGGTTCTTCAATACAGACCCTGGAAGAAGTGTGATTCAGAGATAAGTTTGGATAGATAATAACAAGCAAGTCTCAATCTTTGACTTTGAGCTGCTTTCAGTCTGGTGGGCAAGGTAGCCTTGCTAGTGTGCAGTTCCTAAGCCACATTATTATCAGATAATTTACAATCTAAACAAATGATATTTTGAAAGCAAAAGGAAGCACAGTTTAATAATCATATTGGGACAATAGCTATATACTCTTTAGGCAAACTGCAGAGCATGGCCCCCTAGTTTCAAAAGGTAATGAATGTTAAATAAGAGTGCAAGTACTTTTTGTAACAAGTATTTACTGGCCACCTACTATGTGTAGAGTACTGTGGTAGGCACTGTGGAGAATTCAAAGATGAGTAAGTCATAGATTTGCTCACCTTGTGGTTTATAATCCACTTAAGGAGAAAGAACATTAACAATACAATATACAGTTGCAAACAATGGTGCAGGTAGAATATAAACTTTAAGTGATGTTACCCAACCCCAAGTTTGTACCTAGGATCTCTGATATCACTGATGTATACAACTTTTATAGCTCTCTGATAGTGAGGTTATTTGAAGTGAGTCTTTCGTGAGGTGTAAATTGGACATCAAATGAATATATGACTTTTTTTGTTCCAGATAAGAGTTATAATATCTACTTCTTGTGTGTATACACAGTAGATGTTCAACTCATGTTTGCTGACTGGATGAACTGGTTGAGGTAGAAGAATGAATTGACATATTTTCTAAAATGATCTAGCAACTAAACGTAGAATGGTATTTCCTAAAGATACTTCCTCTTTGCTTGACCAGCTACTTGACAGAGTGAGAACTTATAGCACTATTACTTTATTTTCATCTTTAGATTTTATAATGATATTAGATATTTGGTTATTTGGAAATGATCTTAAAAGTGTTTTAATTTTTTCCCCACTGTTGGAAATTCTGTTGCAGCTGAATGTTGGCAACAGTTTATAGCTTGGCAAGTAGACTGTGCTTTTTAAGGATGAAAGTGTAGGAAGCAGTAGGGACATCTGTTAAAGAAGTCATGTTGTCAAAGCCTGCTATGTATATTAAACTCATTTGTTTCCATTTTTACACACTCTAAAGCAAAATGTCACTCCATTTAACACTCAAACAGTTTTATAAAGAGCTTGGAGATATGAAATGTGGGGGCCTACCTGAACTTCAATGAATGAGCATCATTTTATTCAGTTGATTTTATGGCTACTTTTAACTCCGCCTAAACTTTGGATTTATAATATGTTTGTTAAGATAAGATTATCCTTGTAGTCATAGATTTTGTTAAGTGTGAAAACTGAAACCAACAGAATTTTCTGTCCCTGTCAAATTATACTGATACCAGGCCTATTGCCTGTCCCTGTGTTAAACAAAAATAAGAACAAGCAAAATAACTTATTTTATTTCCTTTACATTTTTTAAGCTACTGTTAAGACTCAGTACAAGTGGTCTTCTCCCTTACTACAGTAGGTTGAATACCGTTAACTTTAAGAGTAACAAATGTCTGCTCCATTTTTGAGGAATTGATATTTAACAGATAAAATATTCTTTGAAAAAGAAATTACTCTCAATGGGGACCCCATTAAATGAATAACGTTCTTTAAAGCGAGATGAGAATTAAGGTTCATTTATCCCAACCTTTCATTCTTTTGAAGTGAAATAATTGATTGAGTTAAATAAAGTCATCCTTACTACAAAGTTGACTTGCTGATTTATAGGTCTTTATGTAAATCTTTAACTTCTAAAAGGCATCCAATTGTGTCTCATTGCTTTTCACAATCTAGGAAATTGAATCATGATAAAAAAAAATCCAAGAGACTATAAGTCAGAATGTTTACCCTGTCATTAAAAAGTGAAGATGTAATTGGTTCTAAGAACACCAATTTCACATAACTTTCATTTTCTAGATAAGTCTACTCAAGAAGCCAAATCCTCAACTAGAAAGATATTTGTGAATGTCACTCAGAATAGGGGGAGTTTAAGCTTTTTAAGGAAATGTTTATCTCTCATTTTCTACTATATTTCACTTTATAAATTCCTCTTAAGGATTTTGAAATATAAATACCCGAGACAAGTTACCTAGATTTAGAATATTCAAAAGTCTTGTTGTATATAAATTATTGTTTTTGCTAACTTCAGCAAGACTACTACCTCTGTGTTTGTATTTACAATTATTTCATTGCCCCCCCCACTACTATGGTGTATTTTCACAGTACTAATATTGCCAAGATTTACAATTTCTTCTCATAAAAATGTGCTTTCTAGTATTAAATAAGGAAGCATCTTAATTACAACCCTTTTTAAAAAGAAATTGTGGTAGCAGTAACATTGGTTAGCAACACTGTGGTTCAGAGGCAGAGGTGTAGTATCGCACCTTCTTGGGTACATGTTACCAAACCACAACTACCACCAAGGCACCCTCAGCTCTTCATTATGGTCCATTTTATCCCATCTTCCCTCCCCCCCCCTTTGTCTTATTGCCTTGATTCTCAGTTAGATTTGTAGAGTTTATTATAGTTTGATTTTGTCTGGCCCTTTGTTTTCTCTATATTCCACACATAAGTGAAATCATTTGTTATTTCAGTATTTGTCTTTGTTCTTTTGACTTATTTTATTCAGCATTATCCCCTCCAGTTTCACCCATGTTTTTGCAATTTGCAAGAGTACATCTTTTTATAATTGAATAGAATGTCATTGTATATATGTACCACATTATTCTAATCTCCGTCTGTCCTTTGGTACTTGGATTGTTTTCATAACTTGGCTATTGTAAATAGTGCCACGACAAAATGTACATGTAAATTCCTTTGTATGAGTGTTTTTGCATTCTTTGGATACCTGAGTGAAATTACTTGATCATATGATAGATAAATTTTAATATTTTGATAATTCGCCATACTATTCTCCATAGGCCAGTTTACATTCTTACCACATCCATGACAACACTTGTTGTTTCTGGTCTTTTCGATATGGGCAATTTTCAAAGATATGATATGTATCTCATTGTCATTTTGAATTATATTTCCCTGAAGATAAGTGATGGTGAGATATTTTCATGTCCCTGTCCATCATCTGTGTATCTTCTTTGGAAAAGTATTTATTTAAATCTTCTGTTCATTTTTTGATTGTGTTATTGTGAGTGTGTATGTGTGGTATAAGTTCTTTATATATATTGGTTATCAACTTTGTGTATGATGTGCAAATATTTTCTACCATACATTTGATTGTCTTTTTTGCTTTTCATTTTGCAGCAGCTTTTCAGTTTGATGATGTCCTATTTGTTTATATTCACTTTTGTTTCTTTTGCCATTGGAGATGAGTCCACAAAAACATTATTAAAGCCTATGTCATAGAGTGTTTTGCCTGTGTTGTCTTTCATGTATTTTATGGTTTTGGTTCTTACATCTCTATCTTTATTACATTTTGTGTTTATTTTAGGGTAAGGTTTGAGATGGTGATTTGACTTCATTCTAGACTTAAGTGAAAGGTAATAAATGTAGTCATTAGAAAAGCCTAATATATGAATATTGAGTTACTGACCTTGAATGGAAGATTGATTAATTAATACTGAACTTACCAAGTATATTCTCAAAACATAGAGCATGATTAAATAAAGGCATTATCCCATGTTTACTCTAGTAGTTGATTAACTAGTCTGATAAATTTTATTTATTGAACTGAAACTGTATGTCCAGCCAGACACATCTTCATCATCCCCAGCTAAAACATTGCTAGCTACCTAAGAAGAGAGTTTGTTCTCCATATTCCAGTGGGTGCTTTTTGAAAAATATGTCTGTTTGATAGCATATAGTGAATAACTCAACTAATTTATTTCAACAGTTGATACTTGTATTATTTTTCTGGGGGAGTAGTTTAGTTAAGGAGATGTTAAGTAGTTCTTTAGAGCACTGTTTATTACTTCAGCCATTTAACAAATCTTTCTTCTGAGTGTTGGAGTGACAGTCATTAAGACAGAATGCCGGGGGGCCTCCCTGGTGATGCAGCAGTTAAGTTCTGCGCTGTGGAGCGGTTGGCAGAGGCGATGTGAGCTCGCTGGCTGGGGAGATTCCCACATGGTGCAGCAGACCTCTCCTACCTCGCCCGCTGCTCCCCTCAGCAGTGTATTCCCATCAATTGCCTGTGCCGTTCCCCACTCTGTCTCTGGTGAACCCTCTCACTGCCCCATGCCTCTGGCCTATACCCCAGCTTATAAGCATAAATAAATAAATCTTAAAAAAAAAAAAAAGACAGAATGCCTGCCCTCAAGAAACTACACTGCCACAGGGAGGAGTTATAAATGTACGAAAAGCTAAGAAACAGTGTTCTGGAGTCACATGCAGATGGGAACTATAGATGAGGAGCATCTAAATAAAACTGAAAAGTAGATTCTGGAAGAGATAGCACTTAAAAGGAGTTAGACAGCCAGAGAAGGGGGAGAAAACATGTTCTGTTTAGAGCGCTTATCAACTGTGAAGGCTGTGCGAGAGCGGGCGGTATGTAGAACACTACCAGGGTTTTACTTGTGGCCGATGCAAAAGAATGAGGCAGAACAACACCTTATAGGATCTCTGTGCCACGCTTTGGAAATTAAGGTTTCAACTTTATCACTAAAGTAATGGGGAGCAATTGAATGATTCCAAGCAAATATTTCCATTTTAAATTTATCCAGATGGCATTCAAGTGAAAGAGTTAAGGGGAGAAAGACTGGAAGTATTAGTCTCTAGGCAAAATATGGGGGAAAAGGACATAAATAAGACGGATACTAAAAAAAGTGCAATCTGTAGAGAGGCTTAACATAGTCTAGTATTGAAACCGTATTAACTAGTTTTTAACTCTGATTCTATCACTTGACACTCTGTCTAACCTCGAGCATGTATCTCAATCACTCTATGCCTCCTTTCACTCATCTGTAAAATGAACAGAGTAATAGTGCCCAACATACATATGTTTTTAAGTATTGAAAGAACTAATGCTTACCATTTACGGTGTCTGACAGATATAAATCATGTGATCAATGTTAACTATCATCTATTGTTATTATTAATGTTGCTAATAATTGTCAAAATATAGCAAAATTACAATTATTATATTAATAATATATAATATCTACTTATACTATTGATAATTATAATTTACAAGATAATGCAGTATATATTATTGTTAATATGTTTTATTATTATTCATATCTCTCGGATTTGTAGCCTGACTAGAGGGATTGTCAGATGGTTGACTGGATGGTGATAGTCACAGAAAACAGGAAGGAATGTGTTTGGGAGGGGATCTAGGGAAAGAGAAGTATATATTATAAATTCTAGAATGAGATAACTATGAAACTTCCACATAGAATTTTCCATGATCAGTTGGCTATAACGGTATATAGCTAAGGATTTTGGACAAATATAAGAGTTGTGTTTTGTTTTTTGTTTGGTAGCATATAAGGAGTGCTTAAAGTCACTGGTTTGGATACATTTAGCAGGAAGTCTTTAGGTCAGAAGTGAGAAGAACTTGGAAAGCTGAGGGTAGATTCTAACCCCAGTATCTGGTCATGGTAGAGAGCACAGATTTGGCGTGGAGGACCTTCCAAGCCTCCAGCAAGAAGAGATGAGTCAGCTCTGATATGGGCATGAACGGATGTTATTCTCGTGTCTATAAAGAATTCCTCCAGCTGCTTAAATTGTCAGACTCACACCAGGGTAGAGAATGGCTGAAAGAATATTCTTTAGTAAATATTGGAATCATTACCAGCAAAGTGTGTGGCCTCAAATTGTTACCAGTTAGGAGTTGCTTTTCATTGCTGCAGAGGACCATACCAGCTTTGCATTTTCTCATATACTGAAAAAAATGGGTGCTTCGAATGTGTTGGTGTGAAGTCTGCTTTTGTGTAATGTTCTCAGGAGATTGGGATTGTGGGGATGGTGGGTGAGGTGTGTGCTAACCTCCACTCCTCTGAGACACAGAAATCTCAGTATGCAAGCACCAGCAAAACAGAAGTGGGTAAGCCTAGTTATTCCTTAGTGAGATTTGAGCCACAGTTTTCTGTAAACCTATTAGAGACTGTGATTCTAATCGTTAGACAAAAGTCAAGATCTCTGAAGTTAAAGTACCTAACTACCTCTTCTCAGCCTCAGAGAAAGGGAGTTCCGAAAGAGGATTCCATGTTCCTTTAGAGGCTTCTTCCTGTTGATTGGTCAAGTTTCTCCCAGATTCTAGATCCTTGTCAGATTGGATTTTAGTAGTAATTCCTTCTCATCCCAATTTAAATATAAGTAATCGTTAGGAGACTCTGCCAAACTTGTGGTAAATCATTGCCCAGGAACAAGCAAAACTGTTCCCATGAAGAAAATCAAGGAATTTTGCCCATCAGAGGACACTATTTCCCTCCCATGGAGGTTTGTGTCTTACCCTTAAGTTATTTATACGCATTTTAGGAACTTCTTATGTGACCAGTCCTTCTCCTATTGTACAGCAAACACCGCTAAATTAACTTGCAGATAAAAACACTGCATTGTGCATTTGGTCTTAAGGCTCAAAATGGGGGAGTAGATTCAGCCTCTTAAACGCAGAATAAATTATATGCAGTTCTACATCACTATTAGTTGGTAGTCATTAGGCACTATCTCCATATTGTAAAGTTATGTGACAATTCCCCAAATTATGAAATTGAAATACTAAAGAATGCAAGCATAACAGGAACTCCTTCCATATTTTATCTCTCCCATTAGTTATGCACATTAATCAAAAATTCTTTGGTAACTATGCTCTGTCTGGGTATTCCCTAATTTTGGTGAGATTCCAGATTTCTGCCTGGTGTATTTCAGGCTGCTCTTAACCTTTGTAGGAAACATAACAGCTTCATTTTAGCAAAGAACTATATGCAATCACTGGGCATTTTGGAGAACTGACCTCCTTGTTTTTATAGTATAAGGAAATAGACTTGAATGTCAGTATGTAATGTGAAGAGTGTGGGCAAGTGGATATTCTTCCTACATGCCTTGTAAGCATGTGAACTGCTGTAGCCTATTTATGGCAAAAATGCACACAATTTGAGATTTATTATTCCAGTATCAGAAATAAAAGCACTGATCAATTAGAATGTTTTACCAAGTGTTTTAATAAAAGTCCAGCATCATATTTCTATTAATAAAGGACTGTTTGAATAAATAATGAGTAAATAATGGCAGTTATTCTGTGGAATCATATCTATTTTTAAAAAACATGCACTAGATCTCTATGTATTAACAGAAAAATTATCCTTGATTTCTTTAAGTGCTAAAATATAGAGGATTACATGTAGTGTGAGCTCTTGCTTTTACTTAAAAAAAAAAAAAGGGCAGAAGTTCTCCCTATGCGGCAATGTGTATGTGTGTGTGTAGTATGCATATGTGCACATATGTGTGTGTCTCTATAGCCATTGGTAAAATTACCAGAAAAAGGGTAGAAAATGGGAAGGAAAAGACAGTAAATTTTTTTATCCATTTATCATTGTGTCATTTGAGATGCTAAATTGAGTATATATAATTTTATAAATAAAAAGTAAATAATAAAAAATCATTGGATAGAAATGCTTATTGTCAACTGGAAAATTATCTTTCAATTTAAACACACAAAAAATTCTGAATTTAAAAAATGTCTATTGTTTTAATCCAAACAGTGTCTGAATTCAACCTTTACTGAACAAAATACAGCTTTCCCTCAACACACTTTCTGTTTGCCCAAGTCCCAGACTCTTAAATAAATAGGTTGTGTTTATTCAAATCCTGGATAAGAAATCATTTTTCAAATATATAAATTACCCCTCACAGTACTCTGAACTTCTCTCTTTAGGGCCTCGGTCATTGTGTTGCTATAACACTAGGAAATGGAATGAGGACTAGCAAAAACTGGACTTATTAAAACTCTAACTTTTCTCTGAAACTCTGCTGCCTTAGGTAGGATTATTTAGTGTCATTTACAATTTCTCCAATTTTTCCTTCACTATTATAAGAAATTAGTTAAAAGTTTCCTAACAAATTTTTAACAAATCTTCACTCAAAGAGTAGATAGAGAAGGTTGCATTTCTGAGAGACTGCTTCTAATAATAATTACAATAAAAATCATTGTCAAATTCAAAGTGTTACTATACGAGACCTCTGTTCAGTTTCTATGTTCCTGAGAGGCTGTGTTCAGTTCTATTGTGAATAGTAATTTATGAAAGAGAACCCACAATTTTTTTGACCAGAAAATTGGAAAACCACCCATAATCATTTCCATGTGCCCATCTCATTTTCTAACTATCCATAATCAGGTTAGCAAAAAATTTTACCCTTTTGAAAATAGACCAATTGATTACTTTCTTCCTATCAAATGCATGCTTGTGTACAAGTTAAGTTGTAATTGATTCCCCATCCACAATTACATTACGGAGAGGTTCTTTTAGACATCAGACACAAATAGATTAAACCTTGTTGCCTGCTCAGAGATTTGGTCTAAATGAAAATAGGTTTTTCTGGAACTACACAATTTCTACTTCATCTGCTCAGCCAATAATTGGTCAGAGCACGACTCTGGTTAGAAATAAGCAACAGGCTTCCTGTCTCCATGAACAGAAAACAAGGTAGTGCATGTCGCCTCAGAGAAACTCAGTTACTTTTGAAGAAAAGCAGCACCGGCGACCTGTGAGCAGCATATGTCTGAAATCCATTATCTGACATGTTCTTGCCAGCGTTCCCAGGCATGCTGGTCTGACTACTAAGATTTGTTTTTACTTCCTGCCTTTTGGATAAAATGAGTTTGCCAACCAGCTGTGAATACCTAACGCTGGGGAAGGTGGATAGATTCCGAACCGCTTATGTTCATGGATCACCTTATGCAATCAACAAGCCAATTGATATTAAGCCACAGAGGAGACGGTAACTGCTTTCCTTTATTCTAGTTGTTTGTCAGTGAAAATATGTTTTGTTACCCTTTTGGAAGCTGTTTTGGAGGTCTGTTGAGCTGGGAGGGTCAGGGTGAGAGGTTAATTTTCAAATTCAGTTAGAAAAAAATTAACCAAAGAGGAAAGCTGGAATATATTCTTAGCTTTGCTATTTAGCAAAAGCTGATCTGGTTTCAGGATCTGTAGATGTAAATAATTTGGAAGACTGTTAGTCCTTGTGTTGTCATCAGAATTATCCAAGATGAATATTTGATTTAGCTAAATAACGGATATATTTTTCAGTGGCTCTTTTTATCAGATGCCCACTATCTCCTAATTTACACAAAATATTCTTTGATGCCACTGTGCAATATGTATGTTACAAGTCTACAAAAAAAAAAAAAAAACACCCAGTCATTTCTGTGGTCATGGTGGAGGGCAAAATAGAGAGAGCTGTTTACCTATAAAAATGTTTCTAGATCAGTGTTCCAGAATTCTGCTAACTCATAGTCTTATTCTCTCTCCTCCACACATACTCTGCAGACAAATTCAGGTTATAGCATTAGAAATTCAACACTGAACTCATTGTTTCCATTACAAGGAGAAAGTGTGCGTACTCAGTAGCCCTTTTTACTTTGTGACCCTTTGCAGTTTCAACATGGGGATGATATGTTTGACTAATGAGTCCAAAAATCATCCCTGGTTTGGTTTTATTATACAAAGTCACTTTATTCAGCCTTTCACAATAAACTTCAGAAGCATTTTGTATGGATATTCTATTCTCTCTGTAAAAACATTTCTCCCAAATTGTATGAATTCCTAAAATAAAAATCCAAAATTCTAAAATCAACCTATTTTACAGAAAGATTATCATCTTATTCTTCTATTTTTCTTTTTCTGATTACACACACACACCCTCATATAAAAAACATGTTTTGCCAGATTTGATCTTATTATAAGCATGAAGGAATACTCAGATATTTGAATAATTTTTTAAAAGTTTCCAAATCTTTAGAATTGCCTTGGAGTTAGCTTTTCAGCTATTTTATATATATATATATATATATATGAAATTATGGTGTATTTATATATTTTATATATTATATATATACTATATATAAACTATAACTATTTCTAACTATTATATATTCAGCTATAATATAATATATATAAATTTGATGCAAATGAGCTTTTTGAAAAAATGTTTGCAAAGGAAACAATTTTTTTTAGAATATCAAAGCTTTTCTGTCTAGTTCTAACATCATTTGAATTTATAACAGGATACCAGCAACTAACAACTATTTTAAGGTACATTCAGGAAAATGTATCTTGAGACACCTAACAGAGCTCTGTCACCTCACTCTGTAGTTAGTAGTGTGAGACTCCAACCCCACCAGGTTGACTAATCCATCGGTAAATGCTATTTTCCTATATACTGCCTTCTTACTTTTTGTGCTTAAAAGTTACCAATCTTCTCTTTATGTTGGTAGAATTATGTAAACTGATGTGGATAGACAGATAGTGTGGATTCTTAGCATACACAATTATACCCAGGCTTCAGTCTTGTTTCCTAGGCAGTTTTAAAGTTGGGCATTACAGTGTATTTTGCAAACAAATACTCTTTCAAGACATTTGACAATAACCAGTATTTTGTAGCACAGACATTGGAGTTTGTAAAAATATTAGATGCAACTTTCTTTAGTATATTACATTTCTTATGTTCAGTAAGTAAATCAAATAAATAGTCTTTTGTTTTAAAGATGTTTACTCATTATATTGAACACTTTTATTCCATGGACGTTTAAAGAGGATAGCAAATATATAATGAAACCATGATTGGAACAGGTGGATGACTGAAGACCCAAATCATAATGTCTTTTTATTCCATAACCCATTTTTTAAAGTTGTAAATTTTAAAAACTTTGTTTAAGTTTCTTTTTGGTATGCTGAGAAAGCAATACATCTGAAATAGTGGTCATCATTCTAGAATCACTCAATTCTACCTAAGTTAAATGGTACCTTTTTAAGGATGCTTGCTGGAACTCATCTAAAGTATTTGCTTTTCTAATTACTATAATTACTAGAAGGAAGGAAGGCAGGAAAAGATGGAGTGAGGGAGGGAAGGAGGGAGGAGGGAGAGAGGTGAGTGAGAAAAGAAGAAGAGTGAAATCTAAAAAAGAGCTACATGTTGATGCTTTCACCCATTCAATGAAATGTTTTGCAATGAGGCATAAGATTGAGATGATAAAAAGAAATATGATTTTTCATTAAATAGGGAGAATAAAGTATGAGCCTAATCACATATGAAAATATATCTTAGTTTAAATCCAAGTCTATCTTTGTAAAATAATGACTTCCTGACTGAACAGCATGCTGTCTTGGAACACAGGGAAATAATTTCCAAATTGAAAATTAGAAGTGTGAGCACATGGTTGTTGATTTAATAGTTCAGAATTCTTATTTCAAGAGCGGCAATGAAGACACTGACAATGCAGTTAAAACTGCAAATCTTAATTAAACTCAATGTTGAAGAGAATGTCAGCCCTCCATCTGTAAACCTAATGATTTTCTATATTCATATATTTTTTTAATTTTCCCTTTCCATTTGTTAGACCTTTCACAAACTCTGGAACTTTAATTTTATAAGAGAAGTGTAGTTTCCTTTTAATTTTACGAAACAGTACACTCTCAATTTTAATTCCTAAAGATGGGCAATCATAGTTAATCCAGCTTTTCCACCCGTTTCTCACCCAGGTTGACGGATTTTTGACTGTGTTCATTTTCATCCAAGTATTTGGCATAGAGAGCAGCACAGAGCAGACAATAAATGTTTTTTTAATAAGTAAATGTTAAAAAAAATGCCTGTTGCCCATCTTGGCAGGCCATATGTATTACTTCCCTGGGTGGCGTGGTGTGGAGTTGTTGGCAAGACATTTACCTCTGCTGTTCTGATCGTCGGTTTCCTTTTTCTATTTCCTGATAGAAACTATACAATAATGACATTAGACCACAGGTTTACGTAGTAGGCATCTTGTCTTTTGTTATTTTTTTGAAGATTTATTTATGCATACAAGCTGGGGTGCAGGCCAGAGGTGTAGGGAGGTGAGAGGGTTCACCAGAGACAGAGTGGGGAGCAGAACAGACAGATCATCTGAAATACACTGTTTGGGGGAGCAGCAGGCGAGGCAGGAGAAGTCTACTTCGCCATGTGAGAATCTCACGAGCTGGCATCAAATTGCAGCTGCGGACAGCGCCACAGCACTGCGCTTAACCATGGGGCCCAGATATCTTTTGTTATTACCAGGTCAGCAAAGCAGAATCTGAGATTCCTTTCTGTATTCCTAAGTTGAAGCTTTCCATAATAGGAAGGAGGAGAAACCGTCGATGTGTGGTGTGTAGAGGAAGGTTCCTAGAGGGAAGAAATATGCAACTGTAGGAAATGTGACAGAAGCAAAAATGTTCGTAAGGTCTGTACAAAACTGTGAAGTATAAATCAAGTTTCTGTTTGTCCAGCTAATTTAAGTAAAAAATAGAAAACAAAAACTAATAGCAGTAAAAGAGGTAAATAGGATTGACCAGGACCCACAGGTTATGCAAAAACATCTATGCTCCAAGGATACCACTTCTCCCGGCTCAGCACAGTGCTGCTTCTCTCCCCAACCCTCTGTTCCCATGGCCAGTGCTCTTGGACCTTCCCCAAGACTCCTGCTGGCCATCCCCACTCTCTGCTGGGCTCTCTCTTGCTTCTACCTCCTTCCCTCATACACTCTCACCTTCTGTTTCCCTAAGTCCTATAGGTAGGCTTGTCTTTGTTTCCTGTGAGATCAGAAAAAAGAGGAAGCAGGGTAGAAAGAGCCGGAAGTCAAGAGTGAATGCAGGAAGTTTGAGTCTACATTAATTAATTGCCTGTTTTCTCTTGGGGAGATTACAGAATTGTGCACTTAGATCTCTGACCATCAAGTTACCTATTTGCTCATAAAGTATATTAGTTTCTTAGAGCTTCTATAACAAAATGCTGCAAGATGGGTGGCTTATGCAACTGAAAATGACTCTCAAAGTTTTGGAAGCTGGAGACATGAAATCAAAGTATCACCAGGTTTGGTTTCCCTGGAGACCTCTTTCAGTGCCTTGCAGATGCTTCTTCTCTCTGAGTCCTCATGCACGCCTGGTATCCAGATTTCCTCCTGAGATAAGAACAACAGTCACATTGGATTAGGGCCCAAGCTAATGGCATCTTTGATTACCTTTTAAAGGCCTTATCTCAGAGTCCCATTCTGAGGCACTGGGGGTTAGGGCTTCAAAATACGAATTTGGGGGGGGGCTCCCTGGTGGCGCAGCGGTTAAGCGCTGCGCTGTGGCGCTGTCGGCAGCAGCGATGCGGGTTCGACGCCCGGCCGGGGAGAATCCCACATGGTGCAGCAGACCTCTCCTGCCTCGCCCGCTGCTCCCCTCAGCAGTGTATTTCTGATCTGCCTGGTCTGCTCCCCACTCTGTCTCTGGTGAACCCTCTCGCCGCCCCACGCCTCTGGCCTGTACCCCAGCTTGTATGTATAAATAAATAAATCTTTAAAAAAAAATACGAATTTGGGGATGATGTGCGGTGAATTGTATCCATGTTGTGATTTGCACACTGTAGAGGGTAGTAAGAATGGAATATGATTCCTGAATAATCTGTGACTTCTTGTTCATAAATATGTATTCCATCAATGTACTATTTACCACTTTCTGTACCAAAGGAAAATAATTACACATTTGAGCAATAAATTTTTAAGTAAAGAATATTTACCACTTTCTGTACCAAATTTAGACTATTTATCACTTTATGTACCTAAGGAAAACAATTATACATTGTGAGCAATAAATTGTCTTCAAGTACAATCATTTACTTGGAATATATAATCATTCAGACAGGGCCTTATCAACATTTGCTTTTGTATAGACTTGCTTTTTTTTTTAAGTGGCTATTAAATGAATCATCAGTAAGACCAGTGGTTCTCACCTGGGGTGATTTTATGCCTAGAGACATTTGGAAATGTATAGGAACATTTTTCATTGTTACAGGTATGGCTGGCAAATGGTTTCAACTAGGTAGAGGACAGGGATGATGTTAATGATCCTGTAATGCACAGGATAGCCCCTTACAACCAATTATTCAACCCATAATTCCAGTAGTGCTAAGGTTGAGGTACCCTTATGTAAACAATTTGGTTAGGGGAGTACTTTAAGCTCTTTTAAAATCCTTATTCATATCCATACAATTGATATTTTTTTATGTATTCGTAAAAACACTTACCTTTCCACTGGTAAACAGTAGATAATGCTTTCTTAGGCTGGTTAAAAATAGACAATTGCCACACTTTCAAGTGGTCTAAAATATTCTGTGATTCAAACTGTTCTGTCTTTTGATTTGTCTGAATTAGTGGTTTTATTGCTTTGTCAGAGCCTATTATTCTTCCAGTAGAGATACTACTAAGATTTCATTACAGGAAGCTGAATAAATGATCTAATACGTTCTTTGTAGCTCTAGGCTAGGTGTTAAGCATTGATCTGCTTTTTAAGGTGATGTGAAAAATGCTAGGTGAAATTACACAGAAGATAACAAATATTAAGTGACCAACCAGCTAGCTCAGTATGAAGAAGCTTTGCTGGATCAACACTCTCTGTCCTCAGGTCTACAGCCTGTTAATTGTGAAAGTATCAGCCATGTGAGTTTTCATCATAAATGGCTCACCCTAACAGCAAAGAACAAAGTTCATAATGGAAAAACTCTTGGAGAAAATACAGTGCTTTCATTGATGAGAGACCTTTCTATTCACTAAATGAAACTTCTAGTTATCTTCACAACCTTTCTAGTTATCTCCTAACCCTTCTACTGGGGTAAAAATTATTGGTAATAACTAGAATGTGTATTTCCAGCTCATTTCCAGAGTAGTATATCCAACTGCCTATTAACTGAATGCTCTCCAGAAAACGTAAAGTCAATATGCTGTAAACTAAAATTACCCAGGGAAACTCACCATCTTTCATTTCCTCTGTGAATTATGGCACAGACCCAGAAGTTATCCTAAATATTTCTTCCCAATGTGATCATCTATCATTTGCTCGTGTCAGGCAAATTCTTCCTCCTTCCCTTTGTTACTGTCCTCAGTATACCAATGTAGGCCAAGACCTTGTCTTACTATAGCCTCAAAATTGGTCCTGTCTTGTGCAGATCAATTTTCTAAAATTTCATCATGACACTTCCATGCTTATTCCAGTAGCTTGCATTGCCCATTAGAAAAAAAAGAAAGAAAAGAAAAAGTCAAAATTCCAAATGACCAAGTTCTACCCTCTCCTCCTCCGTCTTATAAGTTTCTTTTATCACCCATATATATTCTGCATTGTAGGTATAAAGAACTGCTTCATGTTTTGCCTGGAGTTTCCCCTCTCCTCTGATTTTTGATGAACCTAATCATCTTGAAGATCTTTTTCATTCAATCATTCCTAACCCCCTATTTCCCAGTGGAAGCTTCTCCCTTAGCTAGATGTCTTTCCTTTTCTTATTTCTATCACAAAATAATCTCAGTCAGCCTTAATTAGTTATATGTGTCTATCTTTTAGAAGAGACGTGATGGAGAAAGCAGTTTTACAAAGAAGACTTTGGCAATGGCCCATGGCATAAATTGTAATGGAAATGGCTGAGGTCCTATCCTGGTAGAAGCAAGTAGTGTGAAAACAGGTTAGGGAGAATTGCATTATAAGTACAAATACATAAATATGTGATTACAATTGTGTGAACTGTTCAAAAAGGGACACGGGCTAATAAGCATATATAACTCGGTCCCCAACATAGTCTGAACATTTGGAAAATGTTTCCCTGGGGATGATAAGGCCTGAAGATGAGTAACCTGTTCTGTAGAGAACTGTGTGACTGAAGCCCTGATGTGAACATTTAAGAAACTAAAAGAATAAAGTGCCCGAAATATAATGAAGGGAGGAGGAAAGTACGAAAGTAAAGAGGAAGAGGTAGGTAGGGAAACTTTTCAGAAAATAAATTAACCAAATCATCCTTCACTCCGTTTTGGTGAGAAACACTACATGATTGATTTAATTTATTCATTGGAAATGTGATTTCTAACACATCCTTTGTGTCTTGCTGATCATTGAGAATTTTATTTTTTTTTTACTTTTTTTTAAGATTTTTATTTATTTAAGCTGTAGTACAGGCCAGAGGCATGGGGTGGCGAGAAGGTTCACCAGAAACAGAGTGGGGAGCAGAATAGGCAGGTCAGAAATACACTGCTGAGGTTCCATATGAATTTCATCAGTAGTATGTTCATTGCAGCACTGTTCACAATAGCAAAGGTATGGAAGCAACCCAGATGTCCAAAAATAGATGATTGGATCCAGAAGATGTGGTACATATACACA
>PVIJ01017762.1:0-28417 GCA_004024925.1 Scalopus aquaticus | reverse complement strand
ACTTAACTGTGTACTTCCTAAATATTTATTGTTCTAATCACTTTGAGTTGGATTTTTCCAACTTTTGAAGCTGAAAATACTTAACTGAGAAATCCTTGTAATTACAATTAAAGGATCAAAGAGTAGACACATTTAAACCTTGACCAGATCCCTGAAACTGTTTTCCCAAACGGCTGTGCTGATTCATACAGCCATTCATACAGTGAGTGAATAGTTTCCTCACATCATTACCTACCACCTTTTAAAATTGCACTTGTTGATGGGTGGAAACTGTGTCTTATTATTACTTTGATTTGCATTTTGCCAATTGCTGTTACGGTTAACTATAATTGCTACTATTTACTGGTCATATATATTTTCTTCTCAGTGAAATGCTTTTATATCCCTTGCATGTTTTTTTTCCCCCAAAGGATTATTTGCATTTCCCCCATTTATTAGTAGGATTTATTTAAGAACTTTGAATATCTTTTGTTTAACAGACATGTAGTGAATATGTTTGCTGAGGTACCTTATCTTTTCAATTTCCTCAATAGATTGTTTTGTCCAAAATTCTAAAATTTGGATGATGCTCAACTTTTCTTTCATGGCTATTGCATTTCCTGTGTTGTGGATCATCAGACAAAGGCTAGAAGTCCTCTGTCATTTGACTCTTGGTCCAGAAATTTCAAACTTTAAGCATTTAACCCACAACCTTCCTTAACTGCTCTAGTGTGATCTGTCCAACTGCAGCTTTAGTTATTTGTTTGTTTTTGGTTCTACATAAATGTATAATTTGGTCAAAAGTTGATTTGAGTTTTGGAGAATACACCTTCATGATGGTCCTGTTATTTGATTTCTTTTGTCTTAATGAGTTTAGTGCTTCTATTTATTTCTGCCATTTTGGTGAGTAGTTTGGGATATATTATTGCTTATTTTTCTTTTGTTTTCACACAAGGAAGTGGAAGTTGCTACATAGCATGTTGACTGACATCCAAATGTGTGAAGTTTCATGGAGACATCAGCTAGGAAGGGGTGATGGGCCATCCCTCAAGAAAGCAAGTCTAGACAAGGGGCTAGGAGGGTAGAGGTTTGGGCAAGTCCAATATGGGTTTGGGGCATAATCCCCAAGGACACAAACCAGAAGGTCATAATCTCAAAATATCTAATTCCTATAAGTCCCTCCTCCTTTGGGATTTTGTCCATTGAAATTGTGTCTTTCTGGATTGTGACCCAAACTCGTAGAAGGTGGCCATACAACGAAAGGAGAGTTGGTTAAGTTCATTATCATTGATGCCATGAAAACTCAACATCACTTAATGAACTGTGATCACTTGATGATAATATCTTGGAGTCTGAAAACTGAAATCTTGATTGAGTGATCTCTTAAAATCATTTCCTTGGCTAGAATCCTTGGATTTGTCAGTACTTGGATTCAATTCAAACCATGCTGTCTCTTGGGGTAACAGATATCCCGGAATCTCAAAGTAGTGGGATTAAGTTTCAACAACAAAGGATGATGTTCCTCCAAGACCAAAAGTGATGTGGTGGAAAGTATGGGGGTTGAACAAGGAGACATTTTCAAGGGTGGAAAGAGGGGCTCATGGAGGTGTTTACCTTGAAGATTTGGTTTTATTCTTTCCACTTCCTCCTTCCACTTAGACTGGTGAATCATAAAATTTTTATGCTTCATAAAATTTTTATGTTTGACATTAGCAGATGGCGTGGGGTATTTGTGTGTAAGAAACATGCTTAAAAAATCACTACCATTTATCAAGAGTTAGAAATGTCTGTATTACCAGAGTAGAAGAGGGGACTAAAAATGATTGGGCCCCAGTTTTTGCGGTAGTCACAGACCACACCATTTATGCTTAGTTCTGGAGTCCACTGCATTTTGGGAATACCAGGGACAAGGATTGTCTCAGTTTGGGTGTGTTGCTTGTCGCTTATCGCTCCCCAAGGAGATGGGGGTGTACGATTGAAGGGATGAATTGTATATAGGGAAGGGGCTTTTAACCTCACCCTTCATGCAGAAATGGTAAGGTGGGTGACTTGTGTCCAGAAATGCATGAGGATCTTGCCTGAGGCACACAGCTGAGTTTGCAATCTCAGGACTCCCTTAGGATGATGAGAGAGGACAAGTTTCCAGCCCCAGACCTGGACTCACTTCACAAAGGGCTTGGTATTTCCAGTCCTAGTTCCAGAGTGACCTGACAGGAAACTGAGCTCTGGAAAGTCCCTCAGCCTCCTCTTTCTCTAAGCCCAGGGTTTGTCATCAACAATTTCCTCATGGGGTTGGGTTCAAGGCTTACTTCTAGGGGAGTTCAGGTAGTTCATATTTGTGCTGACGTGGTGATTTCTTCATCAGGTACTTCAAGAGATCTTCTGTGATGAGAAGCTGGCTATCTTTTGCATTACACCTCAGCCACACCCATCCAGGAAGCCCGGCATCCTAATGCTCCCAGATAAGTGGCCGGCCTTGGCAGAGCCTGTCACTGCTCTTGGAGCTGTTGAAGCTGCATCAGTGTCCCCTGGACTCTCAGTAAAGGTCAATAGCTGGGAGTCCTCTGACTCTGAAGCTGCCTCTTGTCTGTGAGGTAGGGCTGGTGGAGGTAAGCGGCTGAGCCAGGTGCTCTGTGTCTTGTCCTGTGCAGGAGCTTCTGACCGGGGAGCTGCTGGTGTCCTGCAGAGGGGCCCTGGCCCCAGGCAGAAGCAGATGCTGATGGGAGGAAGGAGGAGGGTGGCTGACCGGAGGGGGCACAGGCATGAGGGGTACAGAGGGGGGGTTTAGTCCACAGTTATACCTGGCCCAAGAACTCCAGTGAGCTACTCTATCTACCTTATATCCCCCATGAGTGCTGTGAAGTTTTGTTTCAGGAGGCAGCTCAGATTTTATGATTCAGAATTCATGTCAGGTTTGGTGTACAGCTTCCTGTCCAGAATGAAATCCTTAAGAATCAGCATTCTAAGAATCTCTTGGCAATAGTTGGTGAGGCTCAAATCTCCTGTCTTTGTTCTTACAGGTGCTGTGACAGCCCCACTATGGCAGGAAGTCCACATAGAGATGATGGGACAGGGATACTGAATACAGCTTCACCCAATCTCTCAGGTGTCCTTTCTGATCACCTCATTATTTGTTGCCCCTCTGTCCATGCTAGTGTATGCCCTTTCCATGCTGTCTTCTCCCACTGGTCCATGCGCTTTGGGAGGTGGGGACCATTAGTTGTTCCAGACCCAGCTTTGGGTCAAGCACAGAGCCTTTGCCAAGAAGAGCCGCTGGGCCTTGGCACGTGTACACCATGGGGCTGAGGCTTTATTCTCTCAGCCCAGGCACAGGCCTGCCCTCCCCACAGGAGTCCACAGTGTTACTGTGAAGAAAGGGGGTGTTGTGTGAGCACTGCCAAGTTTGGTGTGTAGACCCTGCTACTTCCTTTCTAAGGAATCTAGATTAGATGATCATTCTCTGGCAACCCTAAAGCAGCCTTAAACATAATGCTTCCTCTAAATTCTTTCTCCTTTAAATAATAGTGGAGACTGCTATAACTGGGGATGTCTCTGACTTAAGTCAACAAGTATGGATCCTTCAAGGTGACACTCTTGTGGCAGTACCACGGAGACCTGCTGTGACTTCAGGTGAGGGTCATTCAAGAGAGGGGGCTGGGATTTATAGTGGCCTGACTTTACATGGCCTTCCAGGAGGGAGGGGAATTTCCTGGGACAACATGGAGAGGTACCACAGGAACCAGGGTGAAGAAACCGAGAGGTGGAGCAGCATCGTGGGGAAAAAGAAAACTGCTCTGATCTGGGGGTCTGTCCTGGACTACAAATAGCTTGTTCTGTCTGGCTTGCTGGTGCCCTACAAAGACGAAATGGGTTTATCCCCAAGGAGGCAACTTTCATCATCATATCAGGCACAATTTCCTAATTCACAGACCTCTTAGGGTCCAAAGAGCTGCTTGAGATAGGATTCCCACCTGTTGGTGCTTAAACAGAGGTGTGAAAATCTCAAGGTCAGAATCAACTGTTTAAGTTTTTGTGTTAGTCCCATATTCTAGGGCAGTGATTACCACAGGGTGTCCACAAAGAAATGAATGAATGAATGAATGAGGCTGTTGGCCATTTGATGAATGTGAAGTAACCAATTTGGAAGACAATGGTCCATTCCTGACTTCAAAAGGAAGCTACACCATCTCCTCTCTTATCTTCGCAGTCACCATCACTGTCCTCCCTTGCCGCCATCCCGACTCTCTTGAGCAAGACAAAGGGGATCCCATTTATTTGGGAGTGGAGCAGCCAGAAATGTGTTTGTCTTGTGAGGACATTGCAGGGCAGCCCACGCTGAAACTGAAGGTGAGTGCCTAAGAATGTGATAATGCAGATGCTGTGAGAAAGTTCGTGTGTTTAAAAGCCCATATCTTTTAGAAGAAGTTTATTTGGTATAAAATCTGATCCTAGAATTAAATCCTTAAGCATCTGCATTCCTAGTTCCTTTTGAGTCATATGCTTGCAAATGACATTTCCCTCACTAAGTGAGGACGCTTGTCTTTCTTGAGTTTGAGATATTCTTAGTTGCTGTTTCTTCAAATATATTTGCTTCTGTTTTATCTTTCCTTTTGCAACTCGTACTCACTGGTCATTGGACCTTCTAGAGCCCACTGTAATATCTCATTTTCCACACTTGCTCTCTTCCTTACTCTTCTTTTTCTTCATGTTGCACTGTGGGGGAATTTCCTGATTCAGTCTCCCAGAATATGATTACATTTTAAGGGTTGTCCTGTGTGCTACATCATCCTTTCCTTGTGTTTTCTGAAATTGCCATCTTTACTACAGCTAGTTCTCAAGCTTGCTTGTTCCATTCTCTCTATGTTAAGTTTTATGAAAAGAACTTATTCCTTAAACTTTGATTCCAAAAACTTCAGTTTAACTGAATTCAATTTAATTCAGCCCCAAAGCCTCCCATTCAGGAACTGTGTGATTCTTCCTGCCCTCCAGCACTGTTGTGGGCATTTGAGAAGCATCAGGGCAGAGGTGGCAAAGGCCCTGCCCTCAGGGCACTTGGAGCCTAGTGGGCAGTCCCCGTGGCCCTTGCAGCTTCACTAAGGGAAGACCTTGGTTCTCTGTTGCAAACTGGCAACTCCTCCCTTTGTTAGAGGCTCTCCTCAGTCTCTGTGAGAAAGTCCCAATCCATTGTCTTATTCATTCACCTGTCCTGGTATTGTTCCTAACCCATCTCTGGACTGAAGGGTGGAAGCTGGGCAGGAGCTTTCTCCTTCCCGCTCCCTTGAAATGTGTTCATCCAGGCCTGTGCTCCTAGATGGAGAAGGCCTTTTGAAATGGGAACATTTATTGTTGGTGTACAAGTCACCTTGAACTACTCAATAGCCTCTGCTTCCCCTGCGGCCTTGTCCCTCCATTGCAGGCAGAGAAGATCCTAGATCTGTACAACCAAGACAGGCCTGTGAAACCCTTCCTCTTCTACCATAAAAAGACTGGCAGGACCTCCACCTTTGAATCCGTGGCTTTCCCTGGCTGGTTCATTGCTTCCTCCTCCGATCAAGGCCAGCCCATCTTCCTCACTTCAGAGCAGGGGAAGACACACAACACTGCTTTCGATTTATTGCTTCAGGCTTGAACTCAACCTGGAACTGGCAGTTAGGTTAAACGCCTCTGTGTTAAATTTTCTTATTCCTATATTGCTTTCTTCTCTGCTATCTAAATGCCACTCATTTTATATCAGTGCTGAAGTGTGAGCAGGGCCCCTGTTATCTTGCCATTTTGTGAATGAAGAAGCAATGACTTCGTGGTAACTGAGGAGCAGAACATGGACTCAGAAGCAGGAGGGATGGAGCGGCTTCAGCTGATATTGACAACCTTAAAACTCTCTGTTGGAGACTTAGACACCTAAAGTCAATAGGGCTTCTCCTGGGCGAATATGAAGAAACCTCAGAACTCATGAATCTTCTCAATGATTGTATGATGGTTTGAAACTCATCTTTGTTTTTGTTTTCCTTTGTATTCTTTCCTTTCTGGACTATATATTTCCATATTTATGTGCACAACAGCCTTTGAAAGGTGAATACCTTTTTTAAAAACTGTTTTATTTTCTTTCATTGTTGTTTATTTTTGTACAATGTTTGATATTTCTTCTCATGTGTCGTCCCCTTAAATTTCCCGCCACTATATAACCGATGAACCACCACCATATTCCCCTGTGCTCTTCCCTCCCTTATTTTGACCCCTCTCCCTCCCACTCCTCTACTGTATGCCTTAGATCTATAATTTGCCTGCCTGTTTTGTCTTTCTTTTTTTTTTTTGGCCCTATGTTCAATTTCCCTATATTCCTCTTATATGTGA
Source organism: Scalopus aquaticus (assembly GCA_004024925.1). Taxonomy (NCBI): domain Eukaryota; kingdom Metazoa; phylum Chordata; class Mammalia; order Eulipotyphla; family Talpidae; genus Scalopus; species Scalopus aquaticus. Next base: position 22,087 of record PVIJ01017762.1, on the reverse strand, counting down.
AATCATCCAATATTTTTCTTTTTTCTTCTGACTTATTTCACTGAGCAGAATCTCTTCCAGTTCCATCCATCTTGCTGTGAATTGCTTGAATTTACCTTTTTTGATTGTTGAATAGTGGTTCTACTGTGTATCTATACCACATCTTCTCGATCTAGTCATCTGTTTTGGGTATTTAGGTTGTTAACATGTCTTAATTATTATAAAGAGTGCTACAATAAACAAACACATGTGATTTTCTTTTTGATTTAATGTTTTTGTGTCCTTCGGGTAAATTCCTAGGAGTGGAACCACTGGGTCATATGGTAGAGCCATTTTCACTAATTTGAGGAGCCTCCACACAGCTTTCCATAGTGGTTGGACTAGTTTGATTCCCACAAGCAGTGTAAGAGGATTCCTAAAAGGAAAAGTCAAACAATTGTTGATTATAATTAACTTATTTTTGTCCTAATTCTAACATGTAAATATAAAGGCGAACAGAAATTCCATGTAATTATATAATAATAAAGCTAAAAGAAGTATACAGTGAAATACAGTGAAATAGAAATCTCGAAGTAAGCTGAAATGAGCAAGAGTAATTGCATGAGGCCGTAACTTTGGGTGAATCTAGGGGTGTGGTATATCTGTGGGGGAGAAGGACCCTGTCAGTGGATAGGGAGAGGAAGCATGTAAGAGGGAACTCCCATTTCACTACTTACTTCACAGCCTCACAGCCTTGCTCCCTCTTCCTTCCTCTAGTATTTTCCTTTTAGGTAGACTCTCCATCCACATAATTCCTTTAAAACTGCAGGATATGAGCCAATTATGAGGGAACAGAGAGCCTAGCTTGCCCTCCACTTGTGCTTCAGATGATTTATTCTGACCAAATTTAATAACTGATTGTAGGTATAAATGTAGAAAGATGTAAAATATGGTAGAGACTTCTTATTTTGACTCTAACACTAGAAATGCAGAAAATTCTGTTTGCTTATGTACAGTCTCCAGAACAGAATAATAACTTAATATTTTTCTATTTTTGGATCAACAGACCACTCACTGTTGGACCACCAGCAAGCAGTCACTGAGCACTGATTTAATGCAATGTCTCATGATTCTTCTTCAAATGAATTAATTTTAGTGTTGCATTTTTATAAAAATCAACATAAAAGTGGGGCACATAGTTAATTAGCTCTTGAATTTCAAATAGAAGAATTGGTCATTAGATAATTACCACTAAAACTCACTACTTATGAACCGTGCAGAGTCTAACATCTTTTCATTTACACATCTAGGCTATTACATTATCAATTGTTTTATCTGGAAACTAGTATTTGATGACATGGTTGCTTGTGATGGAGCTACAGCAGCTCATCCTGCCACAGCCTGTGTGGTGAATTCATTTTTTCTACCTTTGTTCTCCACTGAGAAAGAAGGCTCTAGGACCCCTGGGATGGTTACAAACGTGAACTCAAACGAAAGCTCCAACATGAGTTCTGGTGTCATGTGGTTCAGGCCCAGGGGCAAGAGGGTCATCCTGATGTTTCAGAAGAGGCTCTGATGACATATTTGGAGTATAATCAAAATGGAGACTCCAAGATACAGTCCGCTCATAGAGTTTGGGGACCCAGAGAACAGACATCTAGCTTATGCCTCCCATTTGAGAAATACCACCACCTACCACAGAGTGTGAAACCATGGACGGTTTCTGTCAGTAGCCAAGCCCCCACTTTCATCTGAGCGTCATTGTGTAACGCACACCCAGTTTGCACACATTCACCAGATCAAATGTGCTTGCCTTTGAGTACCCTGAGCTCCATGTCAACATTCATCAAAGGAATTGATTTCTTTAGGTCTTTAGCAACTGGGCACTGCAGAAGGCTTGGTGTACTAGGAGAGGGCCATTTGGATTTGGGGGTCGTTTGATTAAGAGCCCCACCCTCAGATTACCAATGTGGAGCACGTTGTTAGTGGGATGTTGTTGAGCTGCTTTGGGGCTGGTTGCTTCCGTCACCAGGATTGCTAAAGGGCGATGGCTGATTCCTGAAGCTGGATCTGAAGCCACTGACCTGTAATTCTCCAACAGCTGAACATGGGGACTGACATGCTGCCCCCGAGGCCCTGAGAATGACGCTGGAGAGAATAAATCTTCATGTCAAGAAAGTCTTCATTTTTCATTTAGACTTCAAAAATTTATTTAAGAGAAGGTCTTACCAAAATAATACATGTCAATAGTTAAAAGCAATATTCTCCCACTCACGTCCTATTTTCATCAGGCCAATTGCTCTTTTTTAGCTCTTTTTCTGCTGTTTTCTTCACTGTGTCTGGGTATATGTGTTAACTTTTATTTCTTAAATGATCCAATTTTAGACATTAACTTTTCTACTAAATAGATGTCATTTTATCTCTACTGCAACAGCCCCTGTGTTCTTTATCTGTTTTCTACAAGTTAATAGTAAGTGGTAAGTCAAAGTTGTGTTTCTAGAGAGGGCTGATCTTTGGGTGGACCTGCTAAACAATGTTCTAGCAAGACATTGGAGACACATGCAAATCTCTTGGCATTTTGTTTCGGAATTTGGATCATTTCCCATAATATTGTCATCTCCTTCAGCCTTTTCATTTTAAGAGTAAGGACAGGGAGGCACATGAATGGTTGTGACTTGACTAGGATGATACTAACACTTAGTAGTAGAACTGGAAATAACGACACTCTTGGTTTTGAGTGTTTCAATTTCTGTCTCCTGGAGCCTGATGTTATGAAATAGTGGGTGAGAAATCAGCAATAATTACCCAGCAAGACAGCAGAGCAAAGTAGGAGCTGCCCCACTCCCATCATTGAGGCTCCCTTATCTGGTAGGGTGTCAGATGGTGACCCATCCAGGGTGAGGCCTTGCTGGTCACGTAGACATCTTATGTACAAACAGAAATGCTGAGATGCAATGTGCACCTGTACTTCTCAAACTTGAAGCAGCATCAGAATCACCTAGCGCATGAAATAAAACCCTAGTGTCTAGGCTCACTTTAGGCTTAGTAAATGAAAAGTCATTCCACCTTACTCAGAGTAGAGTGGAGACAAAGAATCAGTGTCTTATTAAAGACTCCAGGGAACGCTGATGACTAATCAAGCTTGGGAAATAATCTGGACCATCCCAGTGTGAGTTTGCATGTAAAAGGACTCAGATACATAATACTTGGACTGACTTAGTGCAATCATGGAAATAAAAAGACACATGAAAATTTGTACTTGTTGGGTCTCCCTGGTGGTGCAACAGGCTAAGAAGTCTCAGCCTATGAAGCTATCCACAGCCACTACAGCACGAGTTTGATTCCCGGCCAGGGAGCTGACCCACATGGCGCAGCACACCTCTCTTGTCTCCCCGCTGCTCCCTTCAGCAGTGTACTTCAGTAGATCCACCTGTTCTGCTCCCTGCTCTGTCTCTGGTGAATCCTCTCACCACCCCACACCTCTGGCCTATTCCCCAGTTCTTGTATGCATACATAAATAACTCTTAAAAAAGTTTCGTACTTGTTGCTGATTTTGTTGACATTTACTTCTTTAAGATTATTCTCACCTGAGTGATTTAAAAGTGAATTGAAACTGCTACATGCAAAAAAAAAAAATGGAACTAGACTACTACCTCACACCATGCACAAAAACCAACTCAAAATGGATAAAAGACCTGAACATAAGACCTGAAACCATAAAATTTATAGAAGAAGATATAAGCAAAACTCTACATGACATACATCTCAGCAAAATCTTTAAAGACACATCCCAAAAAGCGAAGGAAGTCAAGGAAAAGATAAACAGATGGGACTACATCAAACTAAAAAGCTTCTGTACAGCAAAAGACACAATAATCAAAACAGACACCCTAATTGGGAGAAAACCTTTGCACACAATACAGCTGATAAAGGACTGACAACTAAAATCTACAAGGAGTTCACACAACTCAACAAAAAGAAAGTCAACGATCCAGTCAAAAAATGGGCAGAAGAGCTAAAAAAGACACTTCTCCAAAGAAGAAAAGCAAATGGCCACAGCCATATGAAAAAATGTTCAACATCTCTTATAATCAGGGAAATGCAAATCAAAACCACAATGAGATACCACCTCATGCCAGTGAGAATGGTGCACATTAAAAAAACAGGCAACAACAAATGCTGGCGAGGATGTGGAGAAAAAGGAACTCTTCTACACTGCTGGAGGGAATGCAAACTGGTCCAAACACTATGGAAAGCCGTATGGTGTTTCCTCAAATTAATAAACGTGGAGCTATCATACGACCCAGCAATACCACTTTTGGGAATCTACCCAAAGGACACAAAAACACTAATCCAAAAGGATACATGCACCCATATGTTTATTGCAGCACTATTTACAATAGCAAAGGTATGGAAACAACCCAGATGCCCAAAAATAGATGACTGGATAAAGTAGATGTGGTACATATACACAATGAAATACTATTCAGCATTCAAAAAAGATAAACACATGCAATTCACAGCAACATGGATGGAACTAGAAGGGATCATGCTCAGCGAAATAAGCCAAAAGGAAAAAGAAAAATATCGAATGGTCTCACTTACAACAGGAATATAGGGGAACCAAATACAAGAGTGACAATCAGCGAGAGAGGGGGGAGGATTGGGGCTCAGAACTGGGGAGAGGGGAGCACAAGGGATACGGTGATGGTACATGGGTGAATTGGTGGTAGGAAACCTATGCGGGGAATATACAGTAATGTAAAAGACACAAATAAAAAAAATACATATATATAAATAAAAGTGAGTTGAAGAAAATGACTTGTATGAAAATGTTCAGACTCTCAAATAAAATGTCATAATATCCCCAAGTGGGATAGAACCCAAATTTCCATCAGTCACTGAATGGATAAACAAGATGTGATAAGTGCAAGCAAAGGAATACTACTTAGATGAATCTCAAAAAAAAAAAAAAGATCATTGAGGATGCCAGACCCAAAAGTGTTCATATAATATGATTTCATTTATTAATACGTTCAAGGATAAGGAAATGAATCTATGATGATAGAAATCAGAATAGTGGTAGCTTTGGCAGGGGCGAGGGGAAATTGAGGATTTCCTGTGCCAATGAAAGGATGTGGGGGAAAGGACCAAGCATAGTGGGGCAGAGCCTGCCCGCCATCATGCAGGACCACCACCGATGACAGAAAGAGGAAGAAAGGAGCGTGTGGGGAGACTCCAGCGCAGTGGAGAAGCTGAGAAGGCTTCCAGCAGATGGGTGCTCTGGCAGGAGTCCTGTGGAGTATTCAAAATCATGGCGGCCGGAGGCTGGCGATCAGCTCTTCTAGTAACAGTTCTTTTAAGGGATATCTGAGAGGCCACACCTGCCTGGCCACCCCGCTGCACCCCTGTGCTGCATGGATGCCGTCCCCCCACCACACACACACGTGTGGGAGCAGTCCGCTCTAGTTCCTGTGGGTTTGCCTCCTAAGGGGAGATACAGAGGAAGCACGCTGATGGATAGAGGACAGTCCCCATTTCTCCAGTTGCTCCCAGATCTGTGACAAGTGCTCAGTCTCCTTCACTCTATTCTAAATCCCCCTCATCCTCAGCTACTGCCTGGCAGGCGTTAGCAGTGGCTTTCTGGTAACATGACCGTCACTCTCATTCCTAGAGTGCCTGACCATTTGGTAATCATATTTCTTAGGGTGGGGGAAGACTTTTGTGTTCACTCAGTTTCAGTTAGACCAGGGAATGCTAAGGGGCGCCCACACAGGTCACCTGGGGCCCACAGGTATTTATGCATATTCCTCCCTGCCTTTGTGTGTAAAAGCAACTCTACTGCCTCCTGCATAGGCTGCATGTTGAAGGATGGCACCCACACCTCCCACAGTAGTGTCTAGGTGGAGCCTGAGCCCTGGGCCCAGCCTGGTGCTTGCTGGGGCAGGCAGAGCCTGGGTCCACGGGAGGCCATATGCAGTCTAGGTCTGTGGAGGCTGGACTAGTGCTGGGAGAGGCTGGCAGCCTGGGTCTGTGGGAGTCAGCCTGGAGCCTGGAAGCTTAGAATCCAGGTTTTCACGAGGCTGCCAGGAGCCTGGGTTAGGTGGGGCCTGCGGGGGTTGGGGTGGGATGGTATCCTGCGTCCATGGGAGCCACTGGGAGTCTCGGGCTGTGTGAGTCTGGGGGTAGGCAGGCTGGTGGTACAGTCCATTGTGAAGCCGCCTTCTGCTTTCTCCCATGAGTTAGATGTCTTTCTCCATTCAGGACTGCACCGGCTTGGGGGACGGGAAAAAGGGGCGAAGTGAAACTCTTTCCTACCCTCTTCCGTGCATCTATTTTTATTTCTGTACTCCACCCAGGTGCTGTAATCCCTACCTGGAATCCTTAGCTCTTCTGAAGATATTTTCATGCATGGGTAATTGTTCATACTGGTGTTTCTGGGAGGGGAAGAGTGCTGGACATTCTTTTACTGCTGTCTTGCTGATGTCATACTCTAATTCTCTCTACTGCTCTGTGATGTCTGTTGTTAAATACAAATATTGACTTACTTTGTTTATTGTTCTGGAGAGTCTGTTTGGCTCTTCCAAATCTACCACTTTTCATAGTTTGCTGTTCTAGAAAAATGTTTTCATGCTGTCATATGTTTTCTACACCTGGTTGGGATAGCTACTTTCAGCTCTGTGTACAATAATTACAAAATCTGCCTGTGTGTATGTTTCTGTTATCTTGCTTTGTTTGTTTTGTTTCCTTTTTTGGTTCTTGTTCTTATGATCTTGTTTACTTGTATGTCTGGTTATCTTCAACTACTTGTGACTTGTTGCATTTGAAGAGTGGGCAAGTTGGGGTGTCTATACTCCAGTCCCTTCCTCTTTTGCTTGAGATTGCTCCTGATATGTAAGGCCTTGAGGGATGAAACAGGTGCTGGTACCTGCCATTGCACAGTGCACTCAGGTGGGCTGAGGGGTGGGGCCCTATATTCATAGCATAGTCTCAGCTTCCCTCGTGAAAGATCTAATGCATGTCTGCTAACTCAGTGTACTAAAGCATCTGGGAGCCAGACCCCTTCCCCACTAATCCGGGGTAGTGATCTAGAGTCCACGAAAGACAGGATGTCTAGGAGCTGCTCTCGCTCAGGGGAAGCTCCTTCGAGTGGAGAAGCAGCCTGCATGCCGGCTCTGGAAAGCTAGAGGAGCATGCTCTTGGTAGTTTTTCCTGGTCTGAGATGGACAGAGAGAGTATGGTGACTATGGACTGGGAACTGTTAGAAGCTACACAGGTCTTGGGGGGCCCATCCTACTCTCAGTTTTTCCTGTACTACTGGAGTTTCCATTCTCTGGGTAACATATCTGTGTGTCATTTTGTGTCAGAATCTAGTCATCAGCCCTGGGGAAGTCCTAGGATATTTCTTTCCTTAAACTCAATGTTGATGACTCTACTTCCTGTGCTACTCTTAAAATTTTAGCATGCCCTCCTTTTTCTGGGTGCACGGGCAAGTCACACCTTTTCTATGCTTGACATTTAATTATAAGCCTTACTGAATCATCTGGCACCAAGAGTGAGTGAATGTCCACAATGTTGGGCAGCACTTGCCTCAGAGAGGCAGAACCTCCCTCCTCGCTCACGTGGATAAAAGGCTAGGCCCTAGCAGAGTGGGCCAGACACCTGAGGCTTGAGGGAGCTCTAGTCCATAATGACAGGGACACGGGGTCCTCTGTAAGCAGGTGACAGGTGCAGCCTGGAACCGCAAAATCTGCAGACTTTTGACTTTTTCTGGCCTCTGGGCTAGGTCTTGGAACTCTTTTTTTTTAATTTTTAAAGATTTATTTATTTATGCATACAAGCTGGGATACAGGCCACAGGTGTGGGGCGGCGAGAGGGTTCACCAGAGACAGAGTGGGGAGCAGAACAGGCAGAGCAATGGAAATACACTGCTGAGGGGAGCAGCAGGAGAGGTCTGCTGCACCATGTGGGATTCTCCCTGGCCAGGCATCGAATTCACGTCACTGCTGCGAATAGCTCCATCGCTCAATGCTTAACCACTGTGACACCAGGGAGGTCCTAGGTCTTGGAACTCTTATCTTAGAGCTTGCATCTAGGCTTGAAAGAGAATCATAGGCACAAGTATTTCTGCTAGTAGGTAGTTGGTGTCCAAGAAGGAGAGTGGGTGGGTTGAGTTCTGGAAGTGTAGTTTCTGACTAGGTTCCCTGCAGGCTGGTCCCCAGGGTCAAACTGTGGCTTGGGCCTAACTTGGGTCTTCTTGTGGGGTCAGTGTACACATAAGTAACTTCACTCTTGGCAGTTCTGAAGCACCACTGCCAACATGGGACATGATTCATGTAAGGATTTGCCCGGAAGGGCAAAACATTAGAAAGGAGCATGCCCTATGCCCTTACACTTGCATTTTTACTTTCTTAACAGTGTTATCCAGGATTGAACCTATTTGGGTGAATATTCAGGATACCAATCATCAGGTGTGGGTCCTTCAAGGCAAGACCATCATAGCAGTACCAAGGAAGCACCACGTGGTCCCTGGTGAGTGACCAAGGCCCATCAGAGGCCGGGACAGTTTGTGTATTTGGTGCTCAGTTTTTTCTTTTACAATAGACATGTTAAGCCCCTGTCTGGAGACAAGAGCATCTCAGAGGCAACAAGGAACTAGAGTGTGAACACAAGGTTCTTCTGTGACTATGGGACAAGAGGTCAGGGAAGGGAGGTTGGCCTGTGGAAAGTGGTGAAGACTTTTTTCCTTAAAACTTCAAGAAGTCTCTAGGATGAAAGATGGGGTCTACAGACCAGTTTTTGAATCCACAAAAAGCTGAATTTTCTAGTGGAAGCTTCCCAATGACTGGAGGGGTACCTAGGCTGGGTGGTAGATGGCAGCGTGATCACTGTTTGGGCCCGTGGGAAGATTCCAGCCTCTACTGCCATATAGCCAGAGACGCCATCTTGGAAATGGCACTTGATAGGCATTTTCCACATTGTGTTCCCAGCCTCTATTGGTTTAATCCCATGCAAATATGAAGAGACTCTTGAGACAGACAGAGGGAATCCTGTCTACCTGGGACTGAAGGAGCCGAACCTCTGCCTGTTCTGCAAGACCCTCAAGGGGCAGCCCTCCCTGCGGCTTTAGGTGAGTGTGGAACAGAAGGACTTTGTCTCCTGACTGGGAGAGGAGAGCCCATTTATGCCCACAGATGGAACCCCTAGATTTGGAATCTTTTAAGGGACAATATATATTATACTAGATGCTTATTTTTGGTTGCATTATTATGAAAGAATAAGAAGAAATTGCAGGAGCATTTTAAAAGTGATCTGCCAAAATCCCCTGTTATTTTATTTATAAGAAAATTTGGCAAGGGTGAAGACTAGGAGAGTTATTTCTAACTCCAATGGAGTATGTGTAGGCGTAGAATATATAATAGAACATAGATGTATATAAATGTACATATATGCACACATATATCCATACACAGTATATGTATGTGCTGGTAAAATCAGCAAGGCCATTTTTAGCAGCTCATCATCACAAGATGGATACACATATTAAAACGTTTTTGACAAATATAGTTTGCAGTTTAGGGGTACAGCCAAATTCTCTGCACCCAATACTTTAATAATTGTGACTCTGTTATTAAAAAGCCCTCTAAGTTATAGAAGGTCACAAATCAGACCCCTGTGTGGCTGGAAATCTCTTGACCCTTTTCAGCCAACAATGTAGGCAGATCTCCAATAAAATGAAAGGTGTGGGGTGGTCTTCAAGCAGTAGCAATTTTGACCAGTGACCTTTATCAATGTCTAGAGATATTTTTGGTTGCCACAGCTGGACCCAGGGATGCCATTCTGGCATCTTGCGGGGGGTAGAGGTCAGGAATGCTGCTTAACCTTCCCCTGTACACAGAACAGCCCCTGAAGACAAAGGATTAGGGAGCCCAGGGTCTCAGCGCAGCCATGTGTCACTTAGTGACAGTTCAGTCAACAGACCATAAATTTGGTGGTGGTGCCGGCAGGCTACAGGTGTAGCCTAGGTGTGTAGTCGGCTGCGCCACCAGGTCTGTGTAATCACACTCTATGGTGTTCACACAATGATGAAATCGCACAAGGACACATTTCTTAGAATGCACCCCCATTGTTAAGTCAGGCATGACTGCTGTGCTGAGATAGGGGAGACCTGGCATTAACTGTTTTAATTCAAAACTCGGTAATGACCGTGTACATTTCTTTGGGTTTCTCCCCTTTTAAGCAACAGATAATGAGTAAATCAGTGCTTTGTATTCACCACACAAAAGCTTTGATGTTAGCAATGTTTTCTTTCAAAGCTTCACATTAAGAACCATTGACATCTGTGGCCTAAGGTTTCAACCACAAACTTAACATATATCAAGTATTTGGGGCCTGTCATTTTGAATCTCATAGCATGAAATGGAGGTCTCCAGGCTTGTCTGAAGGGATGGGGAATGCTAGCTTGGATAGGAACTAGCAGTGTGTAAAGAATATAGAACAACTGAAGCTCTTCTGTTTCTCCCTGCGGCCTCCTTCTCCCCTTCAAGAAAAGAGCATAATGAACCTGTATCACCAAACTCAGCCCCAGAGAGCTTTCCTCTTCTACCATAGCCAGAATGGCAGGACCTCCAGCTTTGAGTCTGCGGCCTACCCAGGCTGGTTCATTGCCACTTGAACTGAAGGGGGCTCTCCGCTCATTATCACCCAAGAACTGTGGAAAGCATACAGTACTGACTTTGGGGTCATCTGATGGGTCAGCATGAGGCTGGAGGCATCTCTCCAGGCAGAGAATCTTGCCCCTGTCTCCCCCATTCTAGGCTCTCAGAGTGCTTCTGAGATGAACGTTGCATTTCTTAAAAGTAAAAAGGCAAGATGAGAAGCAATTAAGTGTTTATTTGGGATTAATGAATTATAATTCTGAGTATGCAGTTTCAGAGGAAAACCTAAAATGTGCCTTGAGAAGGGATAAAAGATTTATACTTTACTATTTTTTTTATTAATGAAGTATCAGTGTTTTACAGTATTGTTCATATTTTGACATTGCAGGATTTCTCCCCTCAGGTGTGGCCATCCTAGCTCTCCTACAGGTCTAAAAGTTTTTATGGGAATAGCCCCTGACAACAAAGGAGATTTTTGGGGTGTGAAAAGAGGAAGATGAGATCAATTGTTAAAGGAGTTCATCAGTGTTTAAAGTATTAACTATTTTTGACTCTACAGAATTGGTTGTGTACCAGCAGCCCCCAGCTGAGTGGTGTCCGCCTGGGCTATGCCACAGCGACAGGTTTGGTGGCCACTCCCAGTGCAGCCACGTTTGGGCTTTAGGGGAAACAAGAAAAAAACTGGCAGTTTGGGGACTCACAGGTCAGGTGCGAGCCTGGCTAGTGTCACTCAGATACAGCAGCACTCACCTGCCAGCTCCTGCCTGAGATGGGGCGGGGTGGATTGCTGCATGACCGGGGTTTTGAGCCATGAGCTGGTTTTGAAACAGATCAAACAGGTCCAAGCTCCCATTGACACCAATTAGATTCAGGTTGCACCGGCTCTAATTAAGTCTTGGAAACACCTGGCTTGAAAAATGGACCAATCAGGTCAGAAAGGCAGGTACCCTGAAGGGGATATAAGTAGAGACTTAGGAGAGACTGAAGGTTGGTATTGGAGAGGAGCTGCCTGGGAAGACTTGGAGTCAGCTTGAGGGGAGAGGCTTATTCAGTTTGAGAAGGTTTAACTCAGCTTGGAAGAAGCTTCAGAAGGAGACTTGACTTTGGCTTCAGGAGAGAGGTTGCTGTGTTGTGGTCCCAGAGTGTCCCCTGTGACGACCCCCAGCTGCCACGGTGGGTCCTGGTCCACCGCTGATTGGTGAGCAGTTCCGGGCTCTCATGTAGGGACAACACTGTCTTGCATGAGCAGCTTTTGGTTTGGACTCTTGGACACTTGGACACGATCTGGGGTAGGGCAGCTGGCCATTTGTGGCCTAGGAAACCTTCCCTCAGCCCAAGTTCCCTTTTGGAAGTAAACCTTGCTGCTGTTTTGCCCTGAGGTTGAGTTGTATCTTACGATTGTCAGTGCACAGTCAAGAGTCCACAATGGCTTGCCCCCCATCTCTGCACACTTTGTTACTATCCTCTGGCAAAAGTCCATAATCACCAGTCTTTGTGATTAGAATGTCCACTATCCTGTCGGCTCTCAAGGGGTCATGAGACAATGCTACTTGGCCCAACCCAAGAGTCTTTTGGCCCCGTCCAAACACACAATACATTTTTCCATCACAGTTACTCTGACCCTATTTTGAAATCATTCTATTTCAAATCATGCTGGCCTTTCAAAAGGGAGAGGCAGAGCCACCACAATTATGTCCAATTTTCAAAGGTAGAAACCTGGCTGAAGGTGGAGCAAGAAGTCAAGTGGAAGACTGGGGTAGGGAGGGAGAATCTGGGTTTGAGATTTTCACCCCAGGCAGTCCTGCTGCTGCCAGCATGTCCAGGCAGTGGCGGCAGTCTTGGGCCCCTGAACTCACCCACCTTTGTAACGTGGGGTCCTGTCTTCTTTCTTGCTCCCTTCAAAAGTGAATTCATTTCAGTTTCTTTCCCTTTCTCTAGGAATTCAGTATTTGATTTAATTCCTCTTTTTGCATATTCCGCCTTTGTCTACCAGATTGTTTTCATCAGTGACAAACATACACTAATCTAATATCCCCAAGTTTATTTTTCTTGATGCTACATTCTACCACTGCTCATAAGTTCAAATTACTCACCTGGGCATGATTTCCTCTTGCTTCACTGTCCATGATTGTTTGAGGTAATCCTGGAGCCCACTGCATACACTGTTAGCCTCCCTTTTTCTCCAGTCATTTCTGGGTAACCAGCTTTGAGAGGTGTCACCTGACAGCAATGTCATTCCAGCTGCATGAAGCATCTCTCTCTCTCTCCATGCTCTGGGGCTCCTAGGACACCTTGGGGAAGGACACTTGCAGGAATCTGCTTGGCACTCATCTACACAAACATGGAAGGAAGAAGGAGGTGCTCCATGGGGAACCAACAGGGCAAGGAGCAGTGGGGGAGATTGTGCTCTCTCTGATCACTCAGGCCGGCAATTCTGAGATGCTTTCTATAGAGTTGTTTAGGGTCCCAGCAGGACTGAGCAACAGTCACCCACAGTCATGCTGAGCTTCCGTGGGTTTTCCTCACTGTTTTGCTTCAGTCATCCCCTATTCTGTTCCCTGGGTCTCTTCTCAACAGGTTGCTGCAAACCCTTGTCTCAGGCTCTGCTTTCTTGTAAAAAGCCAGGTTAATACAGTTTCAGTAAAACAAACTTTTTTTCTCTACTAGCTTCCCCTTACACATTGGTTTTCTTCCCTCCATGCTTCTGGTTATGCTTTTGCAAACCTCTCAAATCATTGTGTATCTCACCTGCTGATGTCCTGCTGAATTCTTCATCTGTCTGAATTGCTTAGAGGCCTCTCCTCATCTTCTTAGCCAAATGCATTATCTTATTGTCTTTCTTTCTCATGTGACATTTCTTTGGTTAGACTTGGCACTATCATTTTTTCTATTTGTCTTGACTCCTTTCTTTTTTCTCCTCAACCAAATTCTAGGTACATGGTGGGTGATGATTGCACCTTTTATTTTGATGTACACCCTTAGATGTCAAATCTTGCCTCCTCCATAAGAGCTTCTCAAACAATCTTGTGGCTCCAAGAATTGTTATGAGAGACATGTGGTGATGATGAAATAGGACACACAGTAGGCAAATTTTCTGAGAAGGAGTGTAAAGAATGTGAATCCTGTTAATAGCTGAATGTGTAGAAAGATTGACAGATAATGATGAAAACAACACATTTGTTCCTAGGCCATGCTTATTGCAAATTTTAGCTTCTCAGCAAACCCACGGGCCCTGAAAATGAACAGGAGAATGGTGGCCAGCCCCACCTACATGCACCATTTATTTCCTTGAACAAAGAGGGTAAGGTAGTGGTGGTGGTGAAAGAAGGAGAGGAGGAGGAAAACCCACCAAACCACCCAAAAGGTTTTCTTATATATTTCCTTGGCTGTCCTGGGTTGAGGGATGTTTTAGTCCATTTGGGCTTCTATTCCAAATACCATAGACTGGTAGCTTAGTGACAACAAACATTCATTACTCAAGCTCTGGAGGCTGGAAGGCCAACAATCATGGTGTCAGCCTGGTCAGGTGAGGGGCCTCTCCCAGGTCCAGGGCTGCTGAATGGTAGGGTGTCCACAGGTTGGCAAAGAGGGGGTTAGATTTGTGATCGAAGACAGTTTTTCCCTTGAATTTTCCCCGTGAACAACCTGAATTCCCCCAAAGAAGTCTATCTCAAAGATTCCTTCTCCCTCCTCCCCATCTTCCCTTTACAGTTTATCAGTATTCATATCTTCTTTTCCATTCCTTCAAATCCAGGTTTACTCTCTGAAAGAGAAAATTTAATAGGCAACTAAACTTTCTTTTCTCTTACATAGGTCAGGAAACTTCTACTTTAGTTTTTGTTTTTAACCTGATGTGAATAGAAGCAAGGAAACGACACTTGATTTACCAATGAGAAAGAGGAAGGGAAGAGAAATATGAAGAAAATAAAAGAATCAATTAACTGCCACATTATTTCAGTCCCTTATTAGCAGAAGAGTCTGATTATGAGGATCAACTCTGCCCATATGGTTGACTCCAGGAATAAAGGGACAGGCCACATGAAAGTCCAAATGTTACTCCTCCCTTGTCCCACACTTGGCCAAGGATACAATTGACAATGAGACAGAGACTAGCATAGATTGTGTAGCTGATAGGGTGCCACCTCCCCACACCCAGGAGCAACCAATAAAAGTCCAAAACCCACACACTCATCTTCTCTATCTCTTGTGCAATTTTGAAGCTCTAGCAGATTAAAGCTCTGATTCTCTAATATCAACTTCATCTATGCCTATAATTGCAGCCTGGCCAAAATAAAAGCTGCAATTACCTGACAAGGTCAAAGCCAGCAACAATGACTCCCCCAATTTACCATGTGTTTTGTATTCTGAATACTTGGTGGTTATTTCTTAAGGGGAAAGCAAGACCCATAGTTTCAATCACTAAACAAATATTCTTTGAGCACGTACACTGTTCTAAATGTGGGGGATGCAGTAGAAAACAAATTAGGAAAAAAGTATCTCAATCCTCTTGGAACTGACATTCTAATGTTTAGATGCCAATGCTTCCATTTTCACTTAAAAGGACAGGCAAACCCCTTGCCATGTTTACCAGCTTGCCTAGATGGTCTGGCCCCTGCCTCCAACCCCTCTACCAGACCGCTGTTTCTCTCCATCATGCCACTCTTTGAGTTGCTTGAGCATGCCACGTTTTCTACAGCCCCAGGGCCTTTGCCTATGCTATGCTTATGCACGCCTCTGTACCTGTATTGGTGATCCTTATTATTTGTTTATCTGACTCCTTCAAATCAGCTCTTTATATGTCACCTTCTCAGAGAGGCCTTCCCTAGTCACATGTCTGAAGTCATCCTCTGCTCTACCTCCTGAATTTTCTATTCCTAGTTTTATTTTCTTGCTTTCTTCACAGAGCTTACAATGTCTTTATTTACTTGTCTTAATCTTTCTTTACTTTCACCCTTACATTAAAAAGTCTTTGATCATAGGGAAGTACTGTTTATCTAGTTCACTATCATATCCCCAGCCCTTAACATAGTGTGCATGCTTAATAAATGTATATCGAATCAATAAATTAACTACACATAAATTAATAACTGAATGAATGAATGAGGAACCGATTCTCCTTCCGATACAGCCTCCGTCCTTGGCAAGACTACCTTCATTCAGGATAAAACCTGCTATCTTCCTGTTCATAAGCCTTGACGTTACAGAGCTGGGAGCTCTGTGTCCACACAAGCCCTAGTCTGTAAAGACAGCTGTTGCACTCATCACCCTTTCTTTGCCCTTGGCCTCAGCTGTCATGTACGCAGAACAGTCCCTCCCCACTCCTGATGTTTCCTTGTCTTACACACCTGGTCTTCTTCCTCCTCCTTCACTCTACCCATGTGGAGGGAAGACTGTGTAGCCTGATGCACCCCTATTGTATGTGTAATGCCTGGTACTGCCTCCTCCACTCACAGAAGTGCCACATTATATCATTAATTATGTGGTCACCTTACTTACCACAGTCTGGGATTGTGTGATCCCAATGGGGTTTGCCTGCTGTGTGGGGGTGGCCATGGCACTGATGAAAGCATTTCTTCTGCTCTCGTGGACACATTGGTCTCTCTCCCAGCCTCCTAGACTCTGACTGGCTCAGACCAGGCTTCTGGGCCTTGAGCCAGAGGAGCATGTGGAGGCTCCTCTCTGGAGAAAGTAGTTCCTGGTGAGATTTTGGGTGGAGAAATGACAGCTGCAGCACAGGTCAGACCACTTAGAACTGCCCTCAAAAGGAAGCCAGGGGAATCCCTGGAACAGGAAAAATAAAGGCATGAAAGGACAGACATCTTGTTGGCCTGCCCTGAGTCAGGAGACTAGACCCTGTTTTATCTGGGCGGGGGAGCTCATGGGGCCGGGGTGGGGGGTCTCTCCCAGGGATGAAGGAGGAAATGCTATTAAAAAGCACCCCCACCTGAAAAGTCCCCAGTTTCTCAGAGCCCAGGGCAGGTGACACGGTGGGCTTCCTAGTTCCCAAAGGTGGCCTCAACATCCCTCCATCAGGGGTCTGGAACAGGGAATTGACCTCTCCGAGGCTGAAGCTCTGGCATGCAGTTTCCCCCAACCCCCAGTGCCTGGAAAGTGTGGGGCTAGTCCAGAGATTTACTGAGACAGAGGCTCTCTAGCATTCCCTACACCATCTGTGCTGAAAGGGACTGTGGGATATCAGGGCTGGAAAGCACGTGGTGGAAACTCTTACTCCAACTCAGCCTTTGAGATCCTCAGGGGGAGAAGATGATCCAGGAGGCTTTGGTGACTCCATGGAGAGAAGTCCGAGGTTGGCATTATGTGTGAAATCTTGGAATTTTCTCCAAGGGATCAGTGGATCAAGTGATACAATACCCAACCCTGAAAAGAGTCAGGTGTCTCCCGAGGGTCCATAATGATAGGGGGAGGCAGGGTCAGTGACCCCTGATGGTCACTCTCCCTAACAGCTACACAGTGTCACATACAGAAGTCAGATGAAACCAGACTACACCATGGAATGTGGGAACATCTCTCCTGTAAACTCAAAACCTGCCCTACCCTTTTCCCCCCAACATCTCAGCACTAGGCCTGATAAAAAGGAGGGGAGCATTTCCCTTGGACCCCAGACATCACCCTCTTACCCTCCCCACATTCTGAGCAATTCTTATCCTGAAAAAAAAAAAGGGACAAGAAAATTCTAATACCATGACTGGGATGTTGTCAGGGGTCCTGACACCCCATGAGGAAGGTGGCATGAATACAGAAAGACGTAAAAGTAGTGACTATAGGAAAGGATAAGAAAAAATTGATGCTTACACCTGGAGGATTTTGTGGTCCTTTAAAAACAGGTTACAGAGGGGAAAATATTAACAAGAAGGAAGACCCAGGAGTGAGAAGATTGGGGTTCAGCTCAGGAGGGAAATGTGGGGATTCCTGGGGTGACATTATCTCTGGTGTAGAGAACACCTTTGCTGACCCCCTCTGAGGGCTGTGCTGAAAGAAGGGACATGTTCACCTGAGGGGAGTGTGCTCTGAGGGACAGTTGCGAGCAGGAGTCTATTGTTTATAGTTATGCCTTTTAAAATTCTGCTATCTGCAGGAAGATCCTTGTATTAGTAGACCACAATTAAATTATTTAATGCACTAAAATAGCAGGATTCTTTGCCCTCTTTATTACTCATCCGAAACGTTCTTTTTTCACTGGGGTGGTATCTGAATTCCCATTAAGGAAGTAAATAAGGAAATCCAGGAGAGTTTGCCCAATCTACACACTGTGGCCTCTTTCCTCTTTGAAAACTCAACAGCTGGAGAATGTAGTTGGAGGCGTTTTACATGCTCAGGTTGGAGATTCTGCCTCAGTCCATCTTCCCTGGTAACAGATTCAGTGATGACCTGGAATTTTCATCTCCTGTTCCCCAAAGTGTGCATTTCTGTAGGTCCCTGAACAGCTCATAACCCAGGCAGGTCACTTCAGGTTTATAGAGGCCCTTGCCACGGGACGAGTAAGTGCACGATCCTGTGTGCCTCATCATGGTTTCTCAAAGCTGGGAACCAGAAGGGGACCCTTTCCTGGGCCACAATGAACTGGGTGATGCTGGAGGCCCAGCCTGGGTGATTCAGTCAACCCGAGGAGGGCACATCTGGGCCTGGCCCTGTGTAGACCGTCCTTCCTGTACACCTGGAGGGGATTTGCCCTTCCTTAAGTTTCCCCATCCTGGAGAATCTAATGGAATCACTTGTGTGAATCACACAAATTATTTCTAAGACTAAACCTGAATCTATGGAGTTGAGGGAATTCCTCCCTCTGAGCCTTAGGTCTGTTCAAAAATGCCTGAGAACAAAGCAACCTCGCCCTCTGCTCCTCCCCACCATTCAGGGTGATGCGCATCTGGGACAAGTCAGAGGCACCTCTGGCTCTCAGCTGCCACGAGGCAGTGCGTCCACCATGTCCAGGGCCTTCTCTGTTACGGGCCCCAAGTATGTTCTGGTGTCAAGATCCCTTGCTACTCCTAGGAGTTCCCTTACCGCTTATTTGTGGCTTCTTTCAACAGAGCAGAAGAGTAACTTTGTGTTCTTTTAAAAGACCCAGCTCTGGTAGAAGACCCAACTGGTCCATACTTTCTGTTTTTGTACATTCTTCAAGTCATTTTATGAACGATGGTATTTGCCTATATCCTTATGGTTGCCTTTTTATATTTTGTTTAATTTCAAACACATTTAAATACCTTTTAGGCAGTTGGCTTAAACGTTGACCAAATTTTACACTTTAGAGGTAAATTCCCTTCAAAATTATATACTAAACCTTATGTGCTGTTTTGACTCTAGTTCAGCTCAGTTAAAGGAGTTTGGAACTACTAGATTTGCATGGTTAATTTTGTGTTTCTTTGTCTAGTTTAATTTATGCATTCACAATTAGGATAGCCCTGCTATGAGAGAAATTCTCTGGGCATAGCCCTCCTTGAAAGAATAAATTACAGTTTTTGATCAGGCTTTAATGCCATCATTTGAAGTCTGGACTATTCTCCTCCTCAGGTTAAATGATAGCTTGAGACACTCTTATCTCCCTTCCACTACAAAGACTTAAGTCAGGCTGAGATATCTCCAGAGGACAGATTGCGCTGATAACCTAGGTCAGCAGATGGTTTGGGATCTGGACTTTGTACTTCCCAAACAAAACCTGATACTATCCTTTTTGCTACAAGGTGGTAGAGGGGAGGCCTTCAGAGAACAGAGTACCCAGGCCCAATCCACAATTCCAGCTCCAAAGGGCTTCTCATCGCTGGCTGGTCTAGGGATCTAACCAACTCCCACCATTGTCATTTTGCCCATGCTATCTTGTGGTACATCTATTTCCTTGAAGATAGAGCAGCTCTCATAGTGGGAAGTCTGAAATGGTTCTGGGCTGGCCCCTTTACTTTCAGCAAATCTCTATTCCATGCTTCTTGTCTAGAAGGTCCAGGTCCTCTAAGACAGGTGATTTCCTGGTAAAAGATATCATACTCAGCTGTGACCTCTAGATGTTCCTCTATGGTAGTTCAGAGTGAGGTGTGTGGTACTTGTAACATCATCGAGTCTCTGTCCAGTTTGGTCACAAATTGAGGAGGTTCCTTGGTGTTAGTCCAGATATAGTATGGTGAAGTCTTCAACCTAAAACTTAGATGAGAATGTGGGATTGTTTATTTGGGGAGGGCATGACCCCAGAATGCTAAGAGAAGAGATATACTTCATAACTTCAAGGACCAGTGTGGGAGACGGAGACAAAGAGACAGAGATGAGGACAAAAGATTGAGCTCCAGAGAGTCTATGATTATGGGACAGCCTAGAGAGAACCCATCCTCTCACCTGATCAGTGTCCACCTGTGCTTGTGTTTCAGGTGACGCACTCAACAGTGAGAGTGGCTCAGTAGGAAACTATTCTGGATTGGAAAACCATGTCCTTTATCATCAGACTGAAGGTAAGTAGTCATGGGTCCTGTTTTTAAAATTAAAGGGCTGAGGAGGAAGAAAGTGGGGTGTCTTCGATTTCTTCCAGTCTCCTGTCCATAGACTGAATATCAGTTAGTCCAGATGGCATCTGATGCTGGACTTACTCCAGTCATCTTGGGTGTCCAAAGACATAGTCAGTATTTGCTTTGTAGGGTGAGACAGGCACCAACTTTGAATTCTGCTCTCGCTTGCCACCAAATAAGATCACTGCAAACAAAATGGTGGGGAGTCCCATTCTGCTCTCATCACAAAACTCGGGGAACACTTACAGAAAGAACAGATCGCCCAAGTAGGGACCTCACTTTCACCCGTGTGGCTACCCACACTGTGGCATAGTTCCCCAGGTAAAGATACCAGTTAACTTTGTATTTTGTTAAGAAGGGTTGAATAGCTAGAGTAACTATCAAATTAATGGAGAACATATAGTTTCTAAACTTGAGGGGGAGCGTAACAAGGAAAATACAAACAAAACCACAAAAATAAACTCAATCTAATTGAAAGCACTACAAAGAAAGAAGAGTGAGAAGGAGAAAAAGAGGAAGGAAAAAATTAGAAAGAAAGCAAAGAAAAAAAGGATGGCAGAAATGAATCGACATATTTCAGAAATTAATTAGTTTAAGTCAATCCTCCCGTTCAAAGTTCAACAGACTAAGAAAAATACTGCAATGTGCTAACTACAACACATTCTTAAGATGAAAAGACATGAGTGTCTTTTGATGTTACTGTATGGGCCCCTGTTGGACCAGGACTGTCAACAAAAACAATGATAAGACTTGGGGGGATGGAACCTGAGTGCTATGGCGCATGGACACAAGCAAACCTGGACAGGCAGATTCTGGAGTGGAATTGTCACTTGGAAAAAATTATCAGCAAGGGTCAATTTCCAATTTCATAATTTTAGACTGAAAGCAGACTCAGAAAGAGTTGCTCAGAAAAAACAACTAACTGAAATGGATAGAAAATCCAACAGTTTTTCTAGAAGAACCAAGGAAACTGATTTTGGGGCAACCACATCTATGGAAAAGTAGGGAGGTCATCTTAGAAGGAGAGAGGCAGTGAGGGAGGGGTACAAAGAATTTTTTTCACTTCCTATTTTATTTGAGAATCAGCTTTTAAAGTTATGTAAAACAATCAACTTTAGATAACACATTTAATGATTGTTTTTTAACTCAGGTTGGATGAAAGGACTGATGTGAAAATCAGTTCTGTTACCCCAACAACTTCTCCAATTCTGTTCTCAGAGATAACCAATGTTACCAGTTTGACTATCTTTGGAGAGAAATTTTATGCACATCTGAACCTCTAAATGTGTACCTTTCTTACGGAATGGTAGCGCATGATACATATAGAAGGGAACTCTTCAGAACTGTAGGAGTTCCTAAATATTTTCTGAGTCAGTCTATTTTTTCCCTCTATCCCTATTGTCATTATTCAATTCATTATTGAAGAGCACAGGGCTGTTACTTTATAACTGTCACTTAAGATGAATTTTCCTGGTGTTTCCTCATGATTAGATTCAGTTTATGCACTTTCTTCAGGAACGCTACAGATAGATAGTCCTCAGCACATCAAATGGAGAGTACCAGGGATTGGTTTATGCCATTACTGGTGAAGTGAATTTCAGCCCCTTGGTCAAGGGGAAGTTAAGGTTAAGGTTAAAGTTCCTCCACTGCAAAATTACCAGTTTTCCTTTTGTAATTGATAACTTCTCTGTGGAAATTCTTTGGCACAATGTTTATCTTGTTCTTCATCAAATGTCCACTGAAAGGTTTTAAAATTCATAGATTTTTGGTGCTGGGAAAACTGGACAGCCACATGCAAAAAAAATGAAGCTAGACTACTACCTCACACCCTGCACAAAAGTCAACTCAAAATGGATAAAAGACCTGGATGTAAGACCTGAAACCATAAAATGTATAGAAGAAAATATAGGCAAAACTCTACATGACATACATCTCAGCAAAATCTTGAAAGACACATCCCTCAAA